>JBBCBC010000014.1:10923918-11143022 GCA_037126765.1 Stenogyne calaminthoides
AACCAATTATATATCCTAAGCTTAGAGAGAATTTCCCAACCTTAGCATAAAAGACTAAACCATTGTAAGGGAAAATCTCAACTTAGTTGGAGACATCAACCAAACCCAAACCCTCTTGTTAGGTAGTTTGTGTGTGATTGTTGGAGTTCTAAAGAGTTAGTAAGCTGCAGTTGAGTTCAGCCAGAAAGCTCTAGAGAAGAAGTAAGTAAGTTGTTTGAGACAATCTGAAAACTTGTGTGAGTTGAGTTAGTAAGCTGCGGTGTAGTTCAGCCTGAAAACTCGTAGAGGAAAGTTAGTAAGCTGCAGGAGTTCAGTCTGAAAGCTTGAGTCGTCATCGTAAGGAATTTCCCTGCGGATAAGGGAGAGTGGACGTAGGAGCTTGAGTCTCCGAACCACTATACATTGTTGTGTTCTTTATTGCTTTATGTTCTTGTCATATGCAAATGTTTACTAACAAGCAAACCAATTTTGTAAGAAGAAAAGGAAAAAAAAATTAAATCACCATTTCTCCCCCTCCCCCTTTTCATAAAATTAAATTATTTTTTTTGGGACCAACAACTGGTATCAGAGCAGGTGTTCTAAACACCACTAATTTTGATAATTATTATAGTTTTCTTTTAAAGAAAAATTGATTGTGGTCACCTAAATAGATTTTTTTTTTTTTTAAAAAGGGATGAGAAATTTTGTTTTTAGAAGCATTTTTAATGGTTTTGGCATCATTATCAAAAAGGGGAAAATTGTTGGGATATTTTAGTTTTGATTATTTATGCCAAAACATTATGTATTCGTCAACTTGTATTGTTTAAGTTCATTTCTACAGGTAACAAGTTGAGGGGAAACTGATATGAAGTTTCCTGAGAAAATAGGCCTGAAGATAAGTGACCTGAATGGAAAATAGGCCTGAGGAAAAGTGGCCTGGATGGAAAAAGGCTGAAGTTCAATACTGTTAAATGTCAGAATGGCCTGAACGAGAAATCCTGAATTCTGGAATGCTGAAATGCTGAATTCTGGAATACTGAAATGCTGAATTATGTAATGCTAAATCCTGAGTGCTGAGTGTTGAGTGCTGGAATCTTGAGTGCTGAAATCTTGAATGCTGAATGCTGAATCCTGAATGCTGATTTCAGAAGGCCTGAATGCTGACGTGGACTAATCAGAGGCGGTCAACAAGCCTGACAAAAAGCTGCAAAAATTACAGAATAGTATGGATTTGAATGTGACTTTCTCCAACGGTAACATTCAAATCCACACTATAAATACAAGCTCTTCCATCAAATTAAGTGTGGAAAAATCCTATCAAGCTAAGAGCCATATCTTCAAGCATTCTCACCATAGAACACAAATCTGTAGATATCCAAAATATATGTAAGAGTGTTCTAAACCCAATCTAAACATCCAATGATATATCCTAAGCTTAGAGAGATTTTCCCAACCTTAGCATAAAAGGCTAAACCATTGTAAGGTAAAATCTCAACTTAGTTGGAGACACCAACCAAACTCAAACCCTCTTGTTAGGTAGTTTGTGTGTGATTGTTGGAGTTGTAAAGAGTTAGTAAGCTACAGTTGAGTTCAGCCAGAAAGCTCTAGAGAAGAAGTTAGTAAGGTGTTTGAGACAGTCTGAAAACTTGTGTGAGTTGAGTTAGTAAGCTGCGGTGTAGTTCAGCCAGAAAACTCGTAGAGGAAAGTTAGTAAGCTGCAGGAGTTCAGTCTGAAAGCTTGAGTCATCGTCGTAAGGAATTTCCCTGTGGATAAGAGAGAGTGGACGTAGGAGCTTGAGTCTCTGAACCACTATACTTTGTTGTGTTCTTTATTGCTTTATGCACTTGTCATATGCAAATGTTTACTAACAAGCAAACCAATTTTGTATGAAGAAAAAGAAAAAAATTTAAATCACCATTTCTCCCCCTCCCCGTTTTCATAAAATTAAATTATTTTTTTTGGGACCAACACTCTGAATCGGAGAGATACCTTTGAGAAGTTGTAACAATTAGTAATTCGACCCAAACGCCTTCTCAAGTATTCCCCAAGTCCTAACTTGTAGATCCGGTTGGAAATCTCACAAACTATCTTTAATTTTATTGTTGCACACACCTTGTATTTCGAAAAATACTATCTTGCGAACAATAATGGGGCTGAAAAATCAGCCCCTTATTTATACACATAGGGGTTCGAATTGCTAGGAAAAAATATGGAGATATGGAACGATTTTAACTTCAAGAGATAATTACCGAATACATTAAAATGTATCTTCTTTTCATATATTTTCTCCATATTTATCTTTTTCATAAAATGTCTATCTCCTATTTCTTGCTCGAGAGATTTCAAAAATAATTGCCATATATTGTAGAATTATGGGAAGGTTTTATTTTTCAAGAAATATTATCTTCCTTTCATAATTTTCTTTCCACAAATATATTTTCCCAATATTTTCTCTCTCCTTTATTTCTTGCAACAAATTACTTATTTTATTTTAATCACCTTGGTTAATGGACTTATATTGGGCTACTTGATGGGCCTTTAGGAAAATTAGGAATGGACCTCAATATTGAGCCCCAATAATTTTCCAGCCTATTAATATTAATTCATTCCACTATAGAATTAATATTACACTATCCATCCTAACTCATATTATGAAATTAGGATTTGACCTCGTATTTAAGGTTCAATGTCCATTAATTAGTTTAAGCTACTGAATGTTTTAATTAATTAATATCTCTTATTCCTTGGAGTAAGGTCAACTCAACATTTTTATCATACAGGTTATTAATTCCACTGCACAGATTTGATATGATAAACCTCTGAGCCCACCAATGGGACATAATCAAACTTGACTCTTCAAGTATACGATTCTCTGTATTCATTTTGGCAATTTATCCTATAATTGATAATATTGCCCAAAATACAAAGTATTGAATATCTTTGATTCTCTACCAATAATAAATCAAAATAATAGTTATTAATTACATCTCATTTAAGTAACAAAGATTAAGAAATCAACAACCACTGAGGTCTAATTCTTATTCCTTAAGTCAATCTAGAAGAATTTCCTCTATCTAGGTCATATTCAGCACATCATAATCCACTAGTGTAATCTCTTGGTCATGACAAACCAATTCGAGCATTACACCTCAACTTCTACCAATGGATTGTTCAATTTCATCTAAGTTGTGAATCAATTGTACTTATATACAAAAAAAATGATAATGTGATCTTCTACACACCACATTATCTACAATGTAAAGTACTTCTGAACAGTTACACAATAATAAATATTTAACATTCATTATATTTAAAGCAGCAGTGATAAAAAGATTATATACATATATAACACTAAAAACATAATTGTCAGTATAACCCTAACAAAATTAATATTTAGATCGATGTTTTATTTTACAAGAGCAATATAAATGTTAATTAAACATATTTAAAAAATAATAATTTGAAATAAAGTGTGTTAAAAAAATGATAAAAAAAACTTGATTAGGTCTTCTGTGAACCCGTGTTCACGTGAACCTTCTTTTTCTAATGTTATTGTTATGCATATGAACTATCACTATTTTAAAAATGCTTGAATTTGAAACAGCGATAGTGCATATGCATAATAACGATAGTGTGTATGCATGACAGTAATAATATGTATACATAACTGTGATATTTGATAAAAAAAAAAGTTCACGTGAACGCGGGTTCACATAAGTATTTGTAAACAATTGTTTACATCTTCTTTACCGTTATACTTCTCTATAATTTATTATGCTCATTACCTAAAAACCTCAAAATTCATGAACTTGGGTGATTTTCAATGAACTAGAGTCTTTTTTCGTGTAAATCTATTACACCCAAGAAAAAAATACATAACTTATTCTAGAAAATACTAAATAACTCTCCGTTTATTGCATTGAAAACTACACTTGTAGGGCTTCGAAACCATCTATGACTCATGGCTTGATTCATAGCCAATTTATACAGATTTTACAAAGAAAATCCAAGATTCATGCACTAGAGTCATTTTTCTTGTGAATTTGTCACATCCAACAAAAAAAGTGCATAAATTATTGTAGAAAACTCTAAATGACTCTCCGTTTATTGCATCGGAAACTAGACTTGTAGGGTTTCGAAACCATATAAGGCTCATGACTTGATTCAATGCCAATTAATATAGATTTTATAAAGAAAATCCAAGATTCATGCACTAGAGCCATTTTTCGTGTGAATTTGTCACACCCAACAAAAAAGTGCATAACTTCTTGTAGAAACGTGCATAACTTCCCAAACGGGTTTTCGTGAGGACAGAAGTCTAGAGGGGAGGGGTGAATAGACTTCTGAAAACTTTTTGTGCAGGTGTGATAACAGGTATGCCTGATCAGAGTGCGTGTGAATCAGTTTGGACTGATATCCAACTTACTGATCGCCTGAGGGTGGACAGTTCGGTGTCTATCAGTTTAACTGATGTGCGGAAGCTAAGTTTTAACCCGTGTGAAAAACCAGTTTTGTAGAATCAGATTTCTGCTTATCTGTTTTCCATCAGATGACAAAGTGTAAAGCTGATCAGATCAGTTTCCAAACTCAGAATATGTATGCAATATCAAATCAGGTAGTGTGCTATAGTGTAAAGCAGATAAATCAGATAAGGCACACAAGATTTTTATAGTGGTTCTGACAACCAATCCTACGTCCACTCTTCCCTATCAGCAGGGGCACCAACTTAACCAACTTGGACTTAGTTTAATATGTTAGTCCAACACAGTACAACAGATGTTTAAGGAGTTCTCACTCAACCGATCCCAAAAATCAGAAACTAGAAACCCTGGTCTGAAATCTTGCAAAACAAATTTAACCTAACTTTTGGGTTTGGGTATAGGATTTGTTGTTGTTCCAACTGGAAATCTATCCTAGTATTTGTGTAGCCTAAAGCTAGAGGATAAAATGTCTATGCTAAGAACTATGGGATGAACACTTAGAAAATAAGCTTCAATTGAGTGTTCTTCGTGCGGAAATTTGCTTGTGCTTGAGCTTGATGATAATTTCCGTGTCTTCACTATGAAGGTTGATCCCATATTTATAGACCTTGAAATCAAATAGCCGTTGGAGAAAAATTTGAATTTCAGGCTATTTTTGGTAGCTTGCAGGCTTGATGTGATGTGCTTTAGGGACGGCATGTCCAAAAGCATGTATTACATCTTCTGATCTACTTCAAGACTTGACTTATTCATATTGCGTTCCCCCTCAATATGTGACCTATCTATTACATCAGTTGTTCTATACAATAATTATCAACTGGTCATCTTAACTTGATATCTAGATCATCAGTCGGCTAACAGATCTAATTGGTCATATTACAAGTGTTTTGGAACTTTCATCAAAACTAAAATTATCTCAACAATTTCCCCCTTTTTGATGAAACCAAAACATTTGAGAAACCAACAACAGTTGATAATAATTGAAGCAGTAAAGAGCAGATAATCAGAAGACAATGAGAGTTTGTCTTAGGATCAGGAAAATAAACCTTTCATTCATCAAATTTGTCTTTACAAGTTGCATCTAAAAAGTTTTTTTTATCATAAAATGCAACTGATCCTAAAACTATCTTTTGATCTTCAAACTCTTGGAATGTAGCCCTCCGGCATCTCTCGCAGATCTTGTGGAATGTTGAAGATTCGATAAAGTTTCCATTTGACATCATTGATCTGTTGTGGATCAGTTATGCACGATTTGCTCAGGATGTCAAAATAGAATCGTTGAAAGGCCAATCTGTCGAATGAGCCATCCACCTTCCTTGTGTAGTCCATCACTTCATAATCTTGATGGGCGATTCTTACATTAATCTTCCTGGCCTCATTCTCCAAATACTTCAAGAATTCTAGGTGCTTGTTCTCTAACCAGTTCAGAAATTCTTCATCTGGTGATTCTTCCCTTGGCACCAGGTCCAGAACAAAATCATCCAAGAGCCATTCACCTCTGATTTTATTCCATTCTTCGAATTTGTCAGCATGTGCAGCAGTTTTCGAAATAATATCATCAATTTTTGCTGCCAGCTGAGGTTCCACGACTGATTTTCCAGCTTGACCTCTCTTTACTCTCGAAGTATATTTCTTCTTCAATCCTTCTGCTTCGGTCAGTTTCTCAGTTTTTCTTTCTTCTTTACTCAGTCGAGCTTCTTCTGCAATCTGTTCCTCAGTTAATTTTACAACAAGTTCCTTATCAGCTTGTATCTGACTTGCTGTGCTCCTTGTGACTCTCTTTTCTTGAGTAGCAGATTTGGGAACAAATTCATCTTTTGAGGGTCCAGATCCTCCGGCCATCTTTCTTGCCCTTTGACTTTTCCATCTTTTCAGAAACTTCATTTGCAAATAAATCTAGATGGTCTATTCTTTGGCAATATGTTTCAACTGTCTGAATAAGCTCTTCTGTCGTCTTTATGAAATTAGATGGTTTCTCAACCTGGCCTTCCCCCTTTATGGTTTGATCAAAAAGAGCATTGATGTGGGAAGTCAGAGAGCCAAAACTAACAGCAACGGCTTTGTTCAAATCAGATGTAGTCATTCCATGTGTCTGAGCAGTTAATTCTTGAATTTTTGCTATCAGCTCAGATTTGGCAGCTTCGATGGCATTGGAGAAGGTAAGAATTAACTTATCAATTTTCTCTTCCGTCTTCTCCAGCTTTTCTGTGATCAAGAGTAGGGAGACCTGATGTTGATCAACCTGGGCTATTTTTTCATCATAAGCCTTTTTGAACTCGCCATTCAGGTTGGTCAAAGTTTGTGTGTACTGATCCTTCAGAGCCCAATCTGGGAGATGGCAAACTCCCTTTGATCTTTCTGTTCACGCATGCAGGCTTGTGTCTGATCAGTGATGGTATTGCTAACCGAGTTAGCCAATACACCCTCAACTTCTTCTTTTCACAGATCCTTGAAGCACGATCTGATTTCACGCAGCTGATCAGTGGTGATGTGTGTAGCAGAAATCCCTTGAACCACCTGATCAGTATCAGTTGTTTTTGTGCCTCCAGTGGCTGGTCTTGAACTGCATCACCAAGACCACCTTCATTGGCAGCTCCAACATCTTTCATGGGGGTATTTTCCTGTTGACCTTCTTCATCTAACCCTAGATCGACCCTTTCAGCAGACTTACCCAACTTCCTGTGGACCAGGGCTTTGACTGCCTCATCAGATATCAGCTCAGCTGGGGAACCAACCTGAGCATACTTTTTCATGTCAAAGTCATAGTCGGCAAACTCGTCAGCTCCTCCCATCTGTTCAATGATGATCATAAAATCTGAAAAGTTCTTCATTCTGATATCTATCCATGTCAGGACCTCCAAAATATCTTCCCTGACATCTGGATGTGCTTCCAATTCAGGATACAAATCATCGATCTCTCGTTCAATTCGCATCTGTGCCAACTTCCCAGTAATTGTTTTTGATGATCTGGATTCGGGAATCGACTGCTCAGTTTGGACAGGTGGCTGAGTTGAAGAAGATTCTGGTGGTGGCAGATTAGTGGGCTGGGGACTGATGTGCTGAGTTTGATGTCTGAGTTTGATGTGCTGGCTGGGGACTGATGTGCTTTGGTGACTTGGCATGTTCGCTTGTTGGAGAAGGAGAGGGAGTCATGCGCTCAGCAACAGGAGATCTGATGGGTGATTGAGCACGGGATTGAGGAGAAGGTGATCTTGCTTTTTCCTTCCCTTGGTCTCCTTCTGACTGCTCCGGAGAGCTTTCCATCATAGAAGCATGTTTCTCAAACTTCTCAGCCGATTGTCTTTGTGCAGCAGGTTGAGCTGGAGCTTCTTCTTCCTCGGACTCATCTTCCAAGAAAAGAGTCATTGGGGCCTGCTTTACCATCTTGGGCTTCTTCGCTGGATCCTTTGTCAGTAGCCTCTTTCTCTTGGGAGGATTTGCAGATGCAACAGAGGCGGCTTCCGTGTTATTTCCCTTCCTGACTGTCGTCTTCATATCATCATCAGAAGGACCAAAGATGACAGATGTGCTAGAGAGGAGGCCTTGTACACTTTCAGTCCATCCTAGCTCCACTGAGCAGTAGGTAGTTTGTCTCTCAGAATGACTGCTACCTTGTTGAGATTGCTGATCCTCTTCCTCAGAAAAACCTGCCTCTATTCATTCACCCCAAACTTCGCCTGTTCTTGTAGCTGAATAGCCTTGAGGAATCCTGCCCAGTTAATGTTTGTGGCTCCATCCACAATTGCTGCCATGCAGTGCATCTTGACAACAGTCAGTCCATCAGGACTGAAAGAAATCCCCATGATTGTCTTTGACAGAATGTCAAAGAGTAGGCAAAACTTCCTCTTAAGCATAGGCCTGACAAAATTTGCAGTGTGCTTTTTATTTGCTTCTCTGAACAGTTGGTCTCTTATCTGCTTATCGTCATTCTCTCTGTAATGAGCAGGTGAAATTTTCCCTTTGGGCAGATTGAATAGGCGTGTGATATCTGCATTTGAAACCTTAATTTCTTCACCATTGACAGATGAAACAAGTTCATCGCCAGGTGACACTACCTCCAAGTTCCTCAAAAATTCCAGTGCTTCATATTACATCACTGGATTGGAGTGGGCTACGCAGTATTGCTCGAGGCCGCATCTCCTCAATAAATGTTCCACCTCCATGGACTCCGGGTCTCGAGTAACCCCAAAAACTACATACTTATCCTCGACGATTTGATTTGCCAAAATTGCATAGTTGCACATAATTTTTTCCATACCATGACTAGCCATCTACAATCAACAGGAACCTATGTGAGTTTATATTTTTTTTTGTGCATAAAACATAAAACATATCACATACTTGATTCCCTAGACAAATAATCGATTGTTTTATTCCTTGTCATGACCACACAGATACCAAAATTAGAGAAGGCATAACACAGTAAATATACAAACATTTGTAACCTATATGAGCAAATGAATTTAAGGAATTAACTCAACAAATAAACACGAATTACCAGATTCTGCTTTTTGATTTTGAAATCGCAAGAAACGCTTTGAATTGAGAGGGTAAGTGAGAATTTGCAGAGTATAATGTTGATCGCAAGAATTTTGAGAAGTGTATTTGGAAGGGTTTTGACGAAGCTTTATAATAGGAAGGAGGGAAAAACGAGATCGAAAAGCCAAAGGTTTGAAAAGAATAAACGATTTAGATTAAGCGGTTTAAAAAAAAATTGATCGTGCGATCAGGATTTTCACGCGCGATTTTCTTTTGATTTTAAAAACGTAATTAATGGCAATTAATACATATTCCCCATGTCCGCATTAAATGCATTGCAGGGTACGCGTCATAAAAGGTATATGCACAGTAAAATCAAATATAATCAGATAATTGCAGATAAGTAATCAGTGAAACAAAGAAACAGAAATGCGTATCTAGTTGACTGATGTTCTAATCAGTCAATACCACTTGTAATCTGACTGATTTCTGTTGATCTTAGTTTCTGCCTAAACCTTAGTATTTCCCAACAATGTCCCACTTATCTGATCAGGTTCCTTTGGATCCTATCTGATCAGTTGAGGTTCCTCCTTCAATCTATTATCCTTTTCCGATCGGTCCTCGATCGATCCTTTTCTCGATCGATTGAGGTTCCATTTCTCAACTGATCCTCCTTTTCTGGTCAATCTCTTAACCAACTGGTTCTGGAGACCAGTCCACCAAAAATTTATGGTGCACTCTCTCCCAGGTCCAGAAGTCCTAGCTCATTACATAGTTCTCTGAATCCGACTTCAACTAGTGGCTTGGTTAAGATATCAGCTCTCTGCTTATCAGTATGAATCTTTTCCATTCTGATATTCTTCTTTTCCACATGATCTCTTATAAAATGATGTCTGACATCCACATGCTTGCATCTTGTATGTAGAACAGGATTCTGAGTAATTGCAATAGCACTATTACTGTCACAGAATATAGGTACATTTTGTAGCTACAATGTTATAATCCTCAATTGCCGACTAAGCCGGAGAGCGATTGGGAACAACGACTTCCCAAGTGACCATATATTCTCGCCGGTAGTAGATGTAGATGTGGCAACAGATGTCTGCTTCATTGAGAACCAAGAGATCAGTTTGCTTCCTAAGAACTGACATGTACCTGAGGTTGATTTTCTGTCTATTCTGTAACCTCCATAATCAGAATCAGAATACCCACTAAGCTCTAGATTATCATCTGATGGGTAGAATAAACCAAGATTTAGTGTCCCCTTCAGATACTTAAGAATCCGCTTAGCTGCTTCCAGGTGGCTTTGCATTGGATTTGCCTGAAATCTGGCACATACACCTACTACAAAAGTTATATTTGGTCTGCTGGTAGTCAGGTATAGTAAAGATCCAATGAGAGTCCTATATTCTTTCTGATTAGTTTTCTGACCATTCTCATCTAGATCCATCTTGAATCCAGTCATCATAGGAATTTTGGCTTCCTTTTTGTTCTGAATTCCAAACTTAACCAACAAATTCCTAGTGTACTTTGCCTGACAGATGAATATCCCTTCTATACTTTGCTTAACTTGAAGACCCAGAAAGTAATTCATCTGACCAATCATGGACATTTCGAATTTCCCTTGCATCAGTTTGCTGAATCTTTCACATAGGCTCTTGTTGGAAGATCCGAAGATGATATCGTCCACATAGATTTGAACCATCAGAATATCTTCTCCATCTTCTATTCTGAATAGAGTTCTATCTATTACTCCTTTAGTGAATCCACTGTCTATCAAGAACTGAGATAGTGTTTCATACCAAGCTCGAGGAGCTTGTTTCAGGCCATAAAGAGCTTTTCTTAAACGGTAAACCTGGTTGCCTTTTTCAAAGCCAAGAGGTTGTTCAACATAAACTTCCTCAGCTAGTACTCCATTTAAGAATGCACTCTTTACATCCATCTGATACACAATAAGCCCTCTGTTGGCAGCATATGCCAGAAACAGCCGAATGGCTTCCAGGCGAGCGACTGGTGCAAAGGTCACATCATAATCAATTCCTTCTGATTGTGAATACCCCTTAGCAACAAGTTTTGCCTTATTTTTTGTTATGACATTGTTCTCATCCCTCTTGTTCTAGAATACCAACTTGGTGCCTATCACATCTTGATGCGTTGGTCTATCCACCAATTTCCAAACCTGATTCCTTTCGAACTGCTCTAATTCTTCTTGCATAGCTAGAATCCAGCTAACATCTTGTAGAGCTTCTTCTATAGTGGTTGGTTCCTTCAAAAACAGATCGCAACAATACATGGCACTGTCATCAGATCAGTCGGATGGTCACTTAACCAAGTCCTTCTTTTCTGATGTATATCAATTTGGATATTGTCATCCTCATATGATATTGAGTCACTAGTGGTTGGGAGTGGTGCAGTAATAGGATCCACTTGACATGGACAAGTCTCAGCTGATGTTGGAATCATCATATGTTGATGTCTGTCCGTAGGAACATCAGGTGTTCCCCCTGAACCAGATGATTCAGTTGTTACTGTCTCAGCTGTACCAGCTTCTTCGTTGACAGTTGTACGTACCTTTGAGTCTGATTAACCTGGTGAATCAGTTAGATCAAGTTTTGGAACATACACTGTTACGTGATCTGATCCTTTTTCCTTGATACTTAACTGATCCATTTCTGTGCATCAGGTACCAGTTGATCTGGTACTGCTTGTTCTGAGGCAGATTTCTCTTGTTCAGAAGATGTCTCATCAAAGACCACATGGGGTGTTTCTTCCACAACTAAGGTTCACCTGTTGAATACCCTGAAGGCCTTACTGGTTGAGGAATATCCTAAGAATATAACCTCATCTGATTTGGCTTCAAAAGTTTTCAACTGACTCTTCCCATTGTTGTGTATGAAACACTTGCACCCAAAAACATGGAAGTAAGAAACACGAGGTTTTCTGCCCTTCCACAGTTCATAAGGTGTTTTAAAGTGAATCTTAGTCAGAGAACATCTATTCTGAGTGTGGCATGCTTTGTTGATAGCTTCTGCCCAAAAATGGTTTGGAGTGGCATGTTCAGCTAGCATTGTGCGAGCAACTTCTTTGAGTGTTCTGTTTCTCCGTTCTGCTACTCCATTCTATTGTGGTGTTCTTGCAGCTGATGTTTCATGTTGTATTCCAAACTTAGTGGAAAAGTCAGTAATAAAGGAGTTCAGAAATTCTATACCTTTATCGGATCTGATTTTTACAATACTGACACCCTTCTCATTTTATAATTTCTTGAGCAGCTCAGGTATCTTTGTTGTAGTCTCATTCTTTTTATACAAGAATACAACCCAGGTAAACTTGGAATAATCATCCATGATTACCAAAGTGTATTTGTGTCTGCTGAGACTAAGTGGTGTAACTGGTCCAAACAAATCCATATGGAGCAGTTGTAGTACTCTGGTGGATGCTGGTCCTGGGATCCGCTTGAATGAGGCTTTTACCTGTTTTCCCTTCTGACATGCGACACATGTCTGATCCTTAGAGAATACCTCATTCGGGAGATCCTCAACCAGGGACATCCTTGCTATCTTGTTAAGAGTTTTAAAGTTCAGATGACTCATTCTCTTGTGCCAGAGCCAACTGCTGCTTTTGGAACTCTTAACAATCAGGCATGCATTTCTTGGACAACTGTTCCAATCTGCAGTGTAGATTGTTCCCTTCCTTGACCCAGTTAACAAAATCTGTTGAGTAGCTCGATTCTTGATAGTGCACTGATCAGTTGAGAACTCAACACTGAATCCGTTGTCGCAGAATTGTGAAACCGATAACAGGTTATGCTTCAAACCATCAACATACGAGACTCGAGTAACATGTACATCATCATTCTCTAAGGTTCTGAATCCTCTGGTAAAACCAAAGTTATCATCACCAAAGAGTACACGTGGGCCTCCTTGTTCTGTGTATGAGCTGAGGAGATGTTTGTTTCCAGTAATGTGCCTTGAGCATCCACTATCGATGTACCAGATAGTTGCTTGTACACCTCCTTTATTGGTCAAACCCACGCAAACCTGCAATCAGATCAGGCTTTAGGTACCCCAGTAGAATCGGGTCCTGGGGGGTTAGAAATATCTTTCGGGATCCAAACAAATCTGGCACCATTGTTGTAAACAGAGGGCTTGATTTGTCTCCCATAAATGTCTACATAATCATATGTTTGTTCATATGCAATCTGGTCAGTATGATCATTAGTGTGAGCCTTGGATGAATCAGAAGACTTGGGATTTTTTATTGATATCTGTCTTCTTTTAATCCAGTGGGGCTCTGGTGAAGCAACCCTAGGTTTCTGATTGTAAGGGTAGGTACGACTGCTACCATTAAAAGATTCATTTTTTTTTATATATGGTCTTAACAGTTTACCCTTAGCTTGCTTGTAAGGCAACTTGGATTGAGTTGACTTCAGCTGGAAATGTCCCTCGTGAGATGGTCCAGACTGAGGCCTACTCTGCTGATTTGGCTGAGGTCTCTTTAGAAGAACAAGATTCTTCTATTGATTCCTCGGCTGATGTCTGATCAGTTGGGGTCCATTTCTATTCCCTTTCTGATCCGGCACTTGCCTTGCCTGGTCAGCTGATCCTTTTCCCTTATCTGATACAGGTTTTGCTTTTCGTGTATCTTGATCAGAAACTCGATTGATTACACTTTTCTGAAGTGAACCAGACGGGGCTTTTGAGGATGCAGAAGTCATACCCAATTCCCTTCTTATTAGTTGACGTACAAAAATAGATATTCAGATCTTGAACGGTTTTAGATGATTTCGTGAAAACCTCTATTTTCTTACACAAACTATCCTCAGTAGTTTTTAGACTCTCATGCAGTCGGAAGAGTTCATCAAACTTAGCTTGGAGGATTTTGAGATCATCAGCTTGCTGTTTGTTAATGGCTAGCTGTTCCTTAATAATTTTATCCTGATCAGAAGAGCTGACTTTCAGAAGCTCCAGCTCTGCAGTCATTTTCTGAACAATCTCAACTGATTTCAGTTCAGTACCTTTTCTTGCAGCATTATCTTTAACAAGCTGATTGTTCTCTGCCGTCAGCTTATCGTTCTCAGCTTCCACTATTGTATAAGTGTCTACTGCATTAGAGAGATCATCAAACAATTGCACATTGTAGAGCTACAGGTCAATCTCTCCAGCAGGTGTGCTTAACACAACAGGTGTGGAAACAGAAAATACAGAAGGTTTAGAAGTTACCTCAGATTGATCAGCGTCCTTGGCCATGAGGCAGATGTCATCATCAGATGAGAACATCAGATCGTCAAAGCTGTTGAAGGCATCAGCATTGGTCATCAGGCAGTAGTCTTCTACAGATGAATAACCACAATCTTCTGAAGGCAGATAAGAGTCATCTATCCCAGATGTATCAGCAACCATGGCTTTTCTGTCTCTGTATCTTTGCTCTCCCCTGTTCCGTTTGTCTTCTCTTTCTTTTGGAGTCAGGTTAGGGTAGTCTGCACTGTAGTGACCTGGTTTCTGACAGTTGAAACATGCTTCTCGTTCCACGGAACTTCTTCTTCCAGGTGAGTCATTCCTTCTGTAGAATCTGTCAGGTGACTTCCCCATTTGCCTGTGATCAGAATTCCTCCTTTCTGGTCTGTTGTCTCTTCTATCATCAGAACTATCATCTATTTTCTTATCATCTCTGCGATCCTCCCTATGATCATCTCTTCTATCATCAGATCTATTCCTCTCTTGTGATCTGTCGGTTGATCTCCTGTCTCTTCATCTGCTGTTCTGATAGTCTCTATAAAACTTCCGATATTTTCCAAGTTGAATGTTGGATCTTTCAAGTTTTCTAGTCAACAAAGCAATCTGTCCAGTCTGACTCATGATATTCCCAATCGGTTCAGTAGACTTTGAGCTACTGTCGGCTGCTTTGAATGCAATTGCTTTTGATGTGGCAGGTGTGACTTCAGCAGGCGACTCATCATCTTCGGACTTAATCTAATCCCATTGAGTTCCCCCTCAATATGAGGCCTAATCTATTCTATTAGTTATCTAACATGTTCAGTTGGTTTCCTATCTCATCATCAGTCGACTAATAGGTTCGACTGGTTCTATTACAGTTGTTTTGGAACTTCCATCAAAACTATAAATTTCCCAAAACCTTTCAACATAGAATCGATCAGACTCATTTTTGCCTTGTTGAGTATCCATCAGGCATTGTTTGGTCCCTGGGTGGGGGGCCATTGCCAAAAAATGGTTCAAGAATAGTCTAGCTAGTTGTTCGTAGGTGTCCACTGAGTATGGAGGCAGAGAGATGAACCACATATGAGCCTGGTCGCTTAATGTTAGAGAACAACATGCACTTGGTCACATCGGTTGCACCCATGGACGCCATGTATGAATTATACTTCGCTACATGGACCCTTATATTCAAGCTCCCATTGTAGCGGTCTATAGCCGTCGTGTTGATCTTTCTCTAGGTGAGTGCCAAGTTGACCAGCGTACCCAATTGTGACCTTAGGACGATGAGGTTGGTGCCTGGACAGTGCGGGCTAGCGCAGCGACTTGCGTTTCGTGAGGATCTATGGTCAGGAGGGTGCCCTGCTTGCCGTTATGGTCGACAATAGAGCCCCTTGGTACCTCATTGTGATGCACAGCCAACGCCAGTGTGAGGTCACGATCATGTTTGTTGTCGTATCTAGGATGAGATTTGGCCTCATCCTCGGCGTTGTCTGGAGCTTTCAATACTCCAAGGTTTTTGATGCGGTCGAACACATTATTCGAACCCGCTGGTGTTTCAGTGCGAGGTAGCCAATAATCCCTGGTGTTGATGTTTATTACCTCCGGGATGGTCAGTTGGCCTGCGGACTGCCCTTTTCGGGTCAGATAACCCTTACCTTTGGAGGTGCCTGCACCATGGGCGACCCTTTTGTTTTGGACCGGTTCCCCTGGGCCGTCGTAGATGAGCTACCTCTTTCAGAGGATGGCCAGAACGACCCTTTCATCCTTTGGGGTTCGGATGAGATTCCCCCAGTTCAGAGCGGCTGTGGCGGCCACTCGGTGAGTGTGATGGGAGCTTAGGGAGGCTTCTACCCCATCACGAGCATCAACTTCATGCCTAGCAACTTCATTCTGGTTGTTTACCATTTTGAACGATCGGACGGTGGGTTTTCTAAGAATTTTGGAAAAATCAACATAATATTTTCCCACAGACAGCACCAATTGTTGTGCCTGGTTTAATACTCTGGCCAACAAGTATAAAACGTAATGAATAATGAACGGAAAAGTTAAAGAACACTCAAAGTTTGTTTACCCAGTTCGTCTTTAAAGAGACTACGTCTGGGGGCGAACCAAGCCAGGAAGATTTCACTATAATATCTGCTTAAAACTAAGAATTGCAACCTTTTACAAGTGTGGGAAAAATACTTTTCATGTCATTCCCATTTAGGTCCGATTCAGATCCCTCCATTGTTTCCTTTTCATTCCGAACCTTTTCCTCGAAATGAGAAAGAAGATGATATACTTGAATTGTATTATTTAAGTGCTTATTGCTTTCAAAAAATCATACTTCTACAATTGGAGGGTCACTTCGTGGTTTTCCCATGTTACAACTTCCGTACCAATTCGGTCGATCCGGAATGGATCAGTTAAACATTCCATTAGGGAGTCTGGTCTTGACTCTTTTGTGTGGTATTCATTCTCGTTCGGCTCTTGGAATCACATCCAGAAGTGGTTGGAACAGCTCGCAAAATACAACCACTTCACCTACTTCATTGCCCCAACCCTTTCTCGTACCTCTATTGAAACATAATGGTTTCATGTTCTTTCATCGATTGGTTATTCCTCTCTGTTCGTATCTCTTTTTCCAATTTCAGTCTCGATTAGTTCACAAGATTGAATGGCCGATTCTCCGAAGGACCCTCGATTCGATTGTTTTCCAAGAATGTTGAGCCGAGTATGTAAGAAATTAGGTATTCAAATATGAAGGTTGGCTTATCGGAAAGTGGAAAGATCTTATTTGAAAGGGAAATCAAGTTTATGATTGGAATCATATCAAGTTGGTTCAGTGAAGTGATGCGTTGGTAAGAGAAGCAGAGAACCAATTGTAGAGTCTCAAGCTAGGGATCACCAAATTCCTTTAGCTTTATCACGCTTCATGCCGAAGTAGGATTAGCCTTTGCTTTGGGCTTGAAATGTTGATCTCACCATCTTCCTTCAACCTACGAATAGGTCCTCTCCTAATCGCTCCTCTTGGATTATTTCTTTCTTTCACATCACCAACCTATTGTTCTCGAAACCTATTGTTTTCGAAGTCTCTCTTAGACTTCTCGCTTTAAAACCTATCTATTGGAAGCTCCTCTCCGACTCAATATATCTTGGGCTCTCTCTTAAACTTCTCGTTTTGCAAAACCTATATTAGCCCCTCGAAGGAAGTCGAATGACCTATTTATTAGTGTTCTTTCCAATAGGACATTTGGTTTTTCCGAAGGTGAAGGAAAGAAAACCGCCTCTCTTAACGGAAGAGGAAAGACTAGAAAGATCACTCACTTCACACTCACGTAACACTCTCTATATCTCTCTCGATTTGTTCCGTCACCTCAAAGCCAAGCCTTCATGACATCTAAATTCAACCAACTACTTTCCAAGGACCGGGTTTCCGCCTTCCGACATTGGGTTCTCTTCTCGCGGAAGACCTTTTCTATCTATTTTATTTCAACCTCAAAAGGGTTCACAAAGAAAGGGAGAAAGAATCAATTCTTACCTCGGCACTTAACAACTAGCTAATGAACCTGCGATCACTCAAAGTCAAAGCTTCAAAGAATTCGTCTTGGTTCAATCATCAGCTGAGGACCCCTAGAATAGATAAATTAGGATACCCCTTGTTTGTTGTTTGTAAGGGATCACCCCCATCGGTTTCAAGAAAGTGGCTTTGCTCCTTGGTTAAAGGATAACTCGAGTCGCAACTCGATCGAGATCACCTCCGTTGGGAAAAAGAAGCTATTTTAATAACTCGGTATTCTCAATCTTAGAAGGTGAGGGCGAGTACTCACTTCTTGAAAGAGTGCCCTTCATCAAGTGGGACAGATTCAATCCATTCTTGAGAGGGGATAACATCTTTCTCACTTATTCTCTTATGCCTGCGGCTAGAAAAAGGAACTCCTGCAAGACAGCTTGGAAACGCTTAGCTTCTATTTTAGAAAGAAAGAAATAGAAAAAAGGGTCTACCGCTTCTTAGTTGCTGATGAATTCGTATCTAAGGAGCGGCTAAACCACTTTTCTGGTGGTTCCTAGGTGAAATAGTCAAGTCGCGCTGGAATGGATAACCCAGTTTGTAGGCGCTTATAGTACGACTGCTTTCTTTTCTAATAAGGCTTGAATTGGTAGTTCTGAAGTGCGCCTACACACATTATACATAAATTAGAGTAGGGCCATGCATTCGAGAGTAGCAAGTCATTGGCATGAGTCCGGTATTGCCTCGTTCGGTACCTCTTTAGAGAACGGTTTGGTTCGTCCAAGAAACCTAATATTAATATATAAGGTCAATGATGAATCGATTCCATTTCCCTTCCCGCTTATGTAAGGGAGAAGCTTTCATCGAGATCCATTCTTTCTTTCTCGAAACCTACTTTATAATGTTTTAATAACGAGTAGCAAGGCCGAGGACGAATCTAGTATGATCCAGTCGATAGCGAATCTCTTCCAATCCCATTCCTAATCGATAGTGAAAGCACTCCTATCTAGGTATCAGAACGAGAGCGAGTGGAATCTTTAAATAAAGGGACCTCAATCAGTTAAATTCTCAACTCTCTTATCCAATCTCATTCCCTCTCCCAATTGACTTCGTAGCTTGAAACCTAGAGCCATTCTCGACCATCCTTCCACTTCAAGCCAACGAACTGTGGTGCTTAAGCGAGTGCCGCAAGACTTTCAAGTTCGGGCCAAAATGGTTTGAGCTTGGAAGCAACCTCACTATCTATCAATAGGCGAGAATGCTTCACCTATCTATTCTATTATGGCCGGCTTGAAGACATTACACGAAGCGAGAGTGCATGGTCAACACTCACCTAAAGTGCCTTACGTTCCGCTTTTGCACCACAACCTAACTTGCACGAGATTCAACAATCGGTTACTTGTAGCCCCCTCGGGCATGCTCTTTGTCCAAGAAAGCGAAAGAGCTAATGAGGGCCATAATGGAATATCGATGTAGTGTAAAAAAATCGATCTCAAGCTCTTTGGAATTGGAACAAGCGAGCAACGAGTGACCACAAGCTCCGCTTAAGCGCTCGACATGTAGTTAGCTTAAAACATGTTCATCATGTGGTAAATATCTGAAGCGCACCTCTCCTGTGCTACCTAACCTACCGACTTCCTCGATGATTTTTTTTTTTGGGGAGGTCGAAGAAGCGAGCATACCCTCCAAGTTTAGGGAGTCGGAGGTTAGTGATTCTTAAGCTAGCCTTTGGATCGTCCCGTTAGATAGATCCAAAACGGATTTCATAGAAAGAAAGCATTCGCATAAGCCTAGCGGCTTCCTATGATCATCGATCAAATAGCATCACGCCAGAAAGGATTTATCCTCAAATCAAGTAAGTCATCCCTCCGCTTTGAAAGAACGGATCAAGAAGTGGTGGTTCACCACTTGGTGGGGATTCGGAATGCCATCTGTATGGCCTTTGTTGTTGATGGTACCTCACGGGTGCTACCCAGCGAGCTAACTACAGTCCGAATAGACCGTGATCACCCGGATCTTTCTAATACTTAAATCTCAGATACTGAAATATCTTGATAGATTACTCGACCTAAGCAAGCCGGACGAACACCGAAAAAAAGAAGTTCTTTCTCCATCGAACGGAAATGGACGAAGAGCGAGGAGGTATTCTTCGAGAGAAGAGCCTAGAGAAATTTCACGATAACTTAAGAGGGAATGAGGAAAATGCTAAAGTTTGGCCCTCTAGTTGTCATTTCATCCTTGATAATTGTATATGAACATGGTTATCCTCCTAGGGTAGGGGCTTTCACCTTCACCAAAGAAATCACTTAGTAGTGTAATTCAAGATCTTTCCTAATGGATGATTAATATTGTCTTGTCATGATTAAAATGGTTCTTATTATGTTGGGGAGGTGCCACCGAAGGTTGTTTAATGTACCATCTGTGCAGACTAGTTGCCCTTCGTGGAATATCGAATCGGCTCTTATTCCTGCTTTAATTTAAAGGCCAATCAATCTTATGAAAGAGCCCCCCTCGGGCCTGGATCTCATCTTACTAGATGAAGGAAAGGCTAAGAGCGCATTATATGCCTAGTGGTTTTTGGGAAATGGGCAATCGATTAACTGTCGACCCGAGAGACCTTTTGGCTCGCTAGGCCCCCTTACCTTACTCTTACAACATGCCCTCCCACTGCTACTTTGAATCAAAGGAGGCTTACAATACTAACGCTAACTCGTTTAAAGAAAGTCAACCCATGCACCAATCGACTTGGCCGAAGTTCCCATTAAAGAAAGAGGTTTTTTTTGACCAAGATAACGTCTAGCCACAAAAAAGAGGTTTCTTTTGACCAAGATAACGTCTAGCCACACCGAAAACCGAAGAAGGCAAACCGAAGCAAACAAATGTTGTCGAATTGGCCTAGCCTAATGGTTCTATAGCCTCTACCTATTAACTTATCTCTCCTGGGGTTCAAGAGTCGCTTTCAGAGCCCTTGATTGAGATCTCTGTCTCATCACGAACTCATCAGCGATCCACTTCTCTTTTTTATTCTTTGGCAGACTACTTGCTCCAGGAATGCTTGCTTTCCCTTCGTAAAAGAGACTAGTTCTCATCCTTAGCTCAGTAGCTCATAGGATCTTTAGCTACAGGAACTCTAGAACTCTACGCTCCTTAGTTCCTAATCGATCACCTCCCTGAATCTATTTCCTGTTGGGTTGGGAAGAGCAGCATGAACTGCCTTAGATCATAGGAAGACTACTTGAGTTAGAGAGCATTAACTCAATAGAACTCCTATAGAGCTCCCGTAAGGATGTCTTATAGTCTGGTATTACTCTAGACTATCCCAGTATTCTTAATCTTAGAAGGTGAGCTAGAAAAGTAAAAGTCAAGGAGCAGTTGTGAGCGCATAGAAACAGCTTGGAGAAGGACTTATACTCTTGGAGAACGACTTAGAATCGGTACCGTCGAGGTCCCATCCATGTTCAAATAACAGATGCAGCTAACCAACGGGCAAGCAGGTTCCACGTGTTAGGAAGCTGCCTGTGATAGGAGGAGATAATGAAATTGAGTCCAAAGATACTGCTTTGGACCACCAAAACAATGAGATATTTTCATCCAGACGTTCGTGTAAGCCATTATTTCCAATTCCAAACCGTTTAACCAAATCTTGCAAAATTCCATGTAAGCTCGTCTCTTATTCTTCTTCTAGGCTGGTGGTTCTTAACATCGATTGTTCATTTCTTTTTCTTGTTCGGGCTTTGACCATGTCTCCCGAACAATCTCAGTACATATGGCGCAAGACGATTCTACATATCGAGGTCGGAATGGGATCCAGTGTTTTCACGTCTCACTGTAGTGCCAGGTTTGTCTTGATTTCCGATTGATGAACAGGAACTCTTTTTTTGCTTTTGACTGGCTACGTGTCTAAACTAAAGACCCTTCACCCGCTTAGAAGTGGGTTATAACCACTGACACAAGGATTTCCTTTGCTCTAAGCCCTGTGTTGGTTGGGGGAAGAGGGCATTTCCATCGCTACAGATTCAATCCACCACAGTTCCCCACGGCTACCTTTGTTACGACTTCACCCCAAATAAGACCCCAATGGCCAATACAATAATACAATAAAAGCCCACCTAAAAAGCCTTTTCGTGGCACTTAGTGTGACACACGAAGTCATGGGTGATCATTGATTCGATGACTTGGATTCCAACTTCATTTTCCCGAGAAAACAATTACTAGGGTGTTTTCCGGATTCCCCGGCCCATTGTAATTGCCATTGTAGCATCAGGGGCCAGTGTACATATTCCCCACCTTCATGTTGATCTGCGAGGACTAAGCTTTTCCAACTTCATGTTCCCACTAGTTGCGCAGAATAATCCTAATGCCGAGGCCAATCTTTTTAAGCACATGTCTCGAACACAAAATGAGGGTTTTTGCCCATTAAATGAAATGATTCTGACATATTTGCTTCCAACATTGTAATTGCCATTGTAGACGTGTTTTTTGTTCATAGAATGTGGCCCCCGCCCATAAGGGCCATGCGGACTTGACATCATCCCCACCTTCCTCTAGTATATCAAATTCCACTCTCCAAGTAATCCTTCGTGAGTCGGCCACGCCTTTTTTTTTCTTTCTTTTCACAACAAAAGCCATTTTGGCGGGCCGTACTAAACCCACTCGTACCACCACCACCACCGAAGAACACTTGCCCGGATCGCTTTGAATGCTTCGAAGTCTTTCTTTTCATCAAGCCCAAAGACTTTTTACAAGTCTTAAGCACATGTCTCAAAGAATTTTACTTTCTTTGCCTCCGTAGGAGTCTAAAATGAGGGTTTTGCTCATTAAAGGACTTGACCAAACATCTCACGAACGACGTCGGCCGAGATCCACGCTTCCCATATGCAACATCTATATGAAAAATCCCATTAAGGGCAACGCTCGACTTGTTTTTCTTGTTCATATGTCAAGGGTCGTAAGGTTTTTGCCTTCTTATTGTATCGAATTAAACCACGTGCTCCACCGCTTTTTGAACTTGTATTGCAGTTCCCCCAAAAACTCCACGTATGTAGCCAATTCTTTTGAGTTTTGGTCTTGCGAAAAAACTGTTTGTGAATTGAATCAACCCCACCAATGGAAAGAAAAAACAGTTTAACTAGTTATGTTTTGCCCAAAAAATGATCCAACCAATTTAACAAAACTTGTAGACCAAGGGAACTACTGAACTATCGTTTAGATTTGACCACGCATGGACTGTACTATCTTACCAATCTAATCTTGATTAAAAGTCCCCATGCTTTTCCACCGGCAGAAACCAATCAACCACCGGCTCACTATCTTACTTAATGGTAGGAACCCTAGGAGGTAAACCCCGCTTCGCTTTCCTCAGAAAGCGCAACTTACGCAAAATCTTATGCCTTCCTTCTCTTCTATCCTCGATCGGCATCCCCAAGATCTCATAAGAATAAGATTTCACCCCCTTCACACAAAATTCCACTTATAGGACAACCTCCTTCTGAAGTCATGGAAAGGGGTATACCTTTTCTATCTCATAGAAAGAATGGATTGATGAAACAAAATAGATGACATTAGTTAAACAATAGCGTATTTCAACAGATTTTCCTCGAAATATTAAAATCTCATAAGAGAAGAGAAAATCCCAACAAGCGAACTTTCACTTCCAACCAAAGAATGAAGAGAAGTCACCCACCCGCACACAGCTCACGAGACAAAAAAAAAAAAAAAAGAAGACGAGTCCTTTCGCCAATCGATCCGGAAATGAACACTTGCCCCCGTCTTTCCCAGATTAATGAAGTCCAATTAGAAAAGCTGGCAGAAACCCCATTAAAACAACCAAGGATCTGTTAATTACCAAGAAAGTAAACCAATCTTCCTCAGTCTTTCCTTTTGGGAGTCCAAGTGTTTAGCAATTAAGTGTTGCCATCAAGAACTAAGCGCCTCGGTGATTCATCAATTGGGTACCATGTTAACATAGTTGGTATCAACTACCCTTCTCCACTCAAACTCTAAAAAAAGAGGCTTTAAAGCCACGCAATAGACCCAATTTAAGGTATTGAAGTTTATAATGCAGATTTATTTTTCATATGGCTACATTACGCCCTCCCTAGAGCGATGAATCGCTCCCATAAGTAGGGCAATAGCCCAACTAAAGCATCTCTATGTGGGACTCCATAAACCGGAAAGATATGCCAAAATGATTCGTTTCTAACGCATGGTGAAAAGACCTTATGATAGATCCGATCACCCAAGACCAGTTCCCTAACCGAGGTTTTAATTACACAAACGCATATCCTGTGGAAAGAAAGATTTGCGACCAATCTACGATCGAGCATGAGATGCAATGGCAGCTTGATTCCCAACAAATAAGGCCTTTCTTTGATAAGGACAAGACGGCCGCGGAGATTGGACAAAGTTAACAAGTAAGGTATGGGAAAGTCAGATGAACCAAGCCGCAATGAAAGATTCCCCATAGCAGATAGCTTTCTTGCCATCAATATGCCTATATGCCGATAGGGATCTTTACTTTGTTCTCAAAGCTCTTCTCGCCTCCTAAGTGATCATGAGATAGAAAGGAAAGGAAAGCTTATGAGCTCGCTTTTCATACATCCAAAAAATATCTCAAGAGAGTGTCAAAGAATGAAGGCAAAACAACGCTTCGACTTGTCATGTGTTAAGCATATAAATATATTTCAAATCCGAGCCACCATCAAACTATTCTTTTGACTATGATTGGGCCTGCAAATGGTAGAACCCTTTACTGAACCGATGCATTACTTTTCCAACCTTCTGCTTTGGAAGAACTTTTTTACTTCTCTTAGAAATTTCTTGTTGTTTACTTAGATTTCAAACACAACACAATAGAAAGATCCCTTGTTTGTGAATGTGAATCCATTCCAAAACTCCACCAATGGGAAAGAAAAGAACAAGGGTTTTAAAAACCCAAGAATGAAACAAGGTGAGCCAATTCTTTGTAACTACTTAGCAAAAAAGAATGGTTAACCAACCCGTCCTAAACAACCATGGAACTTGTATTTCATTCCTTTGGGTTTTTCACCTCCGATTAGAACTAGTGAACTATCTTACGTCACTAATAGATTTGACCACGTTAACAACCCTATTGCCCATTCCTCGTTCTCTAAAAAAACGACTTCTCCAAATGTTACCAATTTGTTCCATCAACGATGAGGACTCTTTTGAAAAGTCCAGTTTCTCTGTCCAAATGAAACCACCGGTCTTAGTTAAACCAATCTAACCACCAAAGCTCACTATCTTACTTAATGAAAGCTCCCCAACCCTGGAATGGGATCTAGTTTAGAGGTAAACCCCTTAGTAGAGAGCCCGACGAAAGCATTGTTCTTTTCCTGTAAGCGTGAGTCTATAGTTTTATTATAGTTGTTTCAAAACGCAAAATCTTATTTCGAACATGTATGACCATGATGTCATTCCTACTCTATCCCCCTGGATCGGCATCCCCAAGATCTTATTATATAAGAATAAGATCCTCTCCAAGGCTAAAATATACTTCAGATCACAAAGCCCTTTTCTATTCTCTCTTTTAGAGGGACCGAGGTTTCCTAAGTGTCCTTGTCGACGACCCTAAACAAACATGCGGTTGTAGCTTTTTGGTTAAAAAGCGATTTATAGGACAATTTTATCGAACTTAGACTTTTGAGGTGAACATTCCTTATGAAGTCATGGAAGTTGGGTATACCTTTCTATCTCATAGAAAGAATGGATTGATGAAACAAAATAGATGACAAGGCCGGATTGAGCAAATATCCCGACTAGTTAAACATAAAAGGTAGCTCAATGATTTTCAAATAACGGGATTGAGAATTCGAGAGCTTCTTTCATTTCGAAATATTAAAATCTCATAAGAGAAGAGAAAATCCAAACAGATCGAAAAAAAAAAAAAAAATTGTTCGAGATCACATCGCATAAAGAATGGAGATCTTCCAAATCAAGAGACCAACCAAAAGGAGAAATGGCATTATTTGCTTGAACAGAACAAAGAATGAAGAGAAGTGGACCACTTGGAGGAAAATGGACGCACCTCACGAGACAAAAAAAAAAAAAGATTTTTTTCCGAGGAATAGATTTGGATTGTCCAAATTGCAAGAATAACAAATTCCTTTTGTGGAAAGAATGGGGAAATGAATTCGATTCTTAGGGCCCTATGCTTAGATGAACTTGAGCACTAGAAGAAGTCATAGAATAGATTCATCAAGACGAGATTAATGAAGTCCACTCCGCAGCCTAGAATTCTGAAAGCTTGGGAAAATCAACCTCAGATTGCCGCCTAACTTAATAAACCTACATGTCCTTTTATTTATTATTTTATTTTTCGACCTTTTATTATTAGCTTTCCTTTTTCAATAGGGAGTCCAAGTGTTATCTCAAGAATTGCCATCGAAACCAAGGCGTTGAGCGCCTCTGGGTGATTCATCAATTGGGTATACCATGTTAATTTCACACAATAGTTGGTATCAACTACTTCTCCGATCAATCCGATGGAGATGGAGTAATCTAAACTCTAAAAAAGAGGCTTTAAAGCCAACATCCTTAAGCAAACCCAGTTTGGAAGAGATCTAAAAAGGTTTCGGTCCCCAAAGTCTCAAAGTATATAATGCGGGATTTATTAACTCACTTTGCTCTCTTGTTTTCAAGTTCATATGGCTAAAGAAATTTATTCTTTTGATTTCACCTCCCAATCCTAAAGAGCGATGAATCGATGACATAATGTTAATGCATGTTCTACTTCCATAAGTATTGGGTTTTAATCTCATTAGCCCAACTAAAAGCATCTCTATGTGGGACTCCATAAAAGAAAAAAGATATGCCAAAATGATTCGTTCTAACGCATGGTGAAAAGACCCTATGATAGATCTTCCCACGATCACCCACATATCTATGGGGTTCCCCGAACCGAGGTTTTAATTACACAAAAATGAATGCTATCCCTTGGAAAAATGGATCAAAGAAAAAAGTCCATAAGCTACTCATCCAACGATCGAATAAAGCATGAGATCGTAATGGAACCATCCCTTCCTATTTGATTCCCAAATTAAAGAATAAAAGAGCCCTTTGACAGACTTTAGGGGGGGGGTTGAAGGGGTTTACTTAGCAACCGAGGCAAGCGAATCTCGGAGATCATTTGGACATCCAAGTTAACAAGTAAGGTTCACGGAAAGTCAGAGATGAACCAATGCACTCATTTCAAGGGGTGAAAGATCAACACCATAGTTCGTAGATAGCTTAGATCCGTGAATCCATCTGCCATCAATATGCCTATATGCCTCGATAGAGATCTTTTTTATCGTGTCAAAGCTTTTTGTTTTTTCTGCTTTTTCTCATTCTTTTTTTGAACGCCAGGTAAGCATCAAAGGGAGATTGGGGTTTTAAATCCTTGGGAAAGCGCTCTTGTTATTCGCTCACGTGAATGCAAAAAACTATCTCAAGAGCGTAAAAGAAGAGCTTTACTTTAGTAGCTACTAGTCCTTGTCTTTATCTAGCCGGATTAATAAAATATCTTCTTTTTTCAAAATGCTTTCATGGTTTTTACCATGAATATCCTTATTCATGCCATATCTTGGTCATGGACTAAGGGATACCTTTTTGAACAAAACAAGGTACAAATTTTGTAGACGTGGTTCGAACCCTTTACTTTCTATTGGTGATGCATTCGAATCAAATGGACGAGGAATGAAAGCTCTCGAAAAGGAACCGGCTTTTTCCAAGTTATGGTTGCTTTGAAGTATACAAAAAAAGTCTTCCTTTTCCCTACCAAATTCTATCTTACTTTAAGACCTTAGCAACCCCTATGTTTAGTTTAGCTTAATCGAATTATTAGGCCATTTCGATTTTCATGATAAAGCCGATATAAATAGCTTGAGATAGATCCATCCGGTTAGATGGTACACACTATACACCTATGAAAGGTGTGGAACCCATTCCAAAAAAAGGCTACATCCACTACAAAGGTTCGAGAATAGAAAGAAATAAAACAAAAGAGGAAAATCATCCTCAGATCCAATCGTTAGAGATAAGTTTGATATCCGATAAGACATGAAACAAGAAATTCTAGACTAACTAATATGCATGAAGGAGAAAGAGCGAGATGAACCGATGTTCGGATCTACGGAGAATGGTTAACTTAGTTTTATCGGATAGGCGGGTCCGGAACAACCATGGAGGAAGAAAGACCCAATGAGCTTGTAGGTAATTGATTCATTCCTTTGGCGCCCATTTTCAAATCCAATCCTTTGCCTTGATTCTCTCTTTTTTGAATTTGCATTTACCATATCCATCTTATTCCTGAACACAATCCTTCTCTTCTAGGAGGTTTACATTCCTCTGTCGTTGGTTGTCAAAAGAAAGTGTATTCTATTGCCCATTCCCCATTCTCTTTCCTCATAGGATTAGGATCTAATATGATCGAAAACTTTCCCGGTTAGAAAGTAGACTATCTTATTTATTTAAAGAATCATCCTTTAAATCGAAGCAACTTCTCCAAATTTGAAGACTAGTAAAAGGAGGTTGGGTTCATTGTTCAATGCCTCGATAAACAAGTAAGAACATCAAAAAACGCCACGAAAAAAAGGTTTCAGTTTGTTATCGAAAAACATAAAGAAAAGAATAACTTCGAGTTTCAACCAACATAGGTCAAGATGATGGTTCTCGTTCCAAATGGAAAATGAGCGTATATGAAATAATTTCAATTTCTTGTTATCGTGGAAGTCAAGATGGATTACCCTCGACTAACCTACTAATGTCTTGTTATATAAAAGCATGGCTGCCTCCATGCTTTACTATTTTCACACCGACTAAAAGAAGGAACTTCATCCCCAACCCTTTCTTCTTAGGCCTCCTGCCACGCTTTAGCCCCGTCTTAGTCTTGGCCGACAAGTGAATTCCTTTAGCTAATAGTAGAGAGCTCAGAGCTATGGATCTCTAGTAGTAGTTCTTTTTCACCTGAGGAAGTGAGTCTATAGTTTCTTTTTTATTATAGTTGTTTGTTTTTGCCTCCAAACAGAGGGTTACTAGGAGAGTAAGTCACTTATTGCTTCTTTGGCTTTGTAGAACATGTAATGACCATGATGTCATTCCTCCTATTCCCCTTAATATTCTCTATCTGTTTTTATTTTTGGAGTAATGGATAGCGATGTCGAAAAGTCGTCCTTAGTCTTATAACGTAACAACTTTACTACCTTTTTTAAAGCCGGGGAGGGAAAAAGCCACTACAACTCCGTCCTCTACCCACTACCACCAAATAAAAGGAATTGCCTCTCCAAGGCTATAAATATACAAAGCCTCTCATCACAGAGAAGGATATGATAAACTACCCTTTGAGAAATCCTATTCTTCTCTATTTAGGGGACCGAGGATCCGGGTACATAAGGTGTAATTACTAAGTTATTCTTATTGATCCATTTGTCGATTTGAGCCTCTAAACTAAGCATGCTAACGGTTGAACCCGAACTGACCGAAGAACCGCAAAATGCCAAGATGCTCTACACACAGCCAAAAAACATCATTTTATCGACACTTAGACTTCTTGAGGTTATCACCCACTAGGGATTTCGAACTCTAGTTTTTCTTTAGTCCACTTTGCCACCTCTTCTTTTACCTTCGGAAAGCCGAGGAACTTCGATCCGTTAATCACTCCAAACCGGAGTATAGATTAAGTAGGTTGGGTGACGATCGCCGATTTTCCCAGGAAGAGATCCTCACTGTTTCATTTCGTGGAAGTCCCCGGAGAAAAGTAGAAGGAAGCGTTCTAGAGACCAAATTTTCTATTGAAGAACCCTAATATATATGGATTTAGGAAAGCGGGGGACCTATTACTAGGGTATGACATCTAAATATCTCTCCTGCCTTGTTGATTTGGAATCTTTCCAGCTTCAAGAGAGCTCCATGGCCTTTTACCGATAAAAGGTAGCTCAATGATTTTCACTAATAACCATGTGGCTTAGTTCAACGAGTTCCATTCTGAGACACCCACCTATGTTTCATTTCCCATCACAAGTTAAATGCGAGGTTGGGCGTTGGACTTCAATCCATATCAAGTGTCCCCCGATCGGCACTGGCGCTATTATCCAAATTTCCAAAAGAAAAAAAAAGTCTCCGTCTCCACCCACCAAAATATCCTTTGAGTTGTTCGATTCGAGGTCGTAATCATCGATTTACATGCTCTCAAATTGGGAACGTGGTCCATGTATCGATCTCCATTCATCAACAGATGCTTTCTCGCTGAAATGTGCGGATTCTCCTTCAGAGAAAGGAGAAATGGCATTATTTGCTTGCCTCGTCATTCAAAGTCCGAAACTAGTCCTAGGTGGCGTGACTTAACTTCTATATGAATAGAATATGAAGACCTCTCCTTTCACCGGGCCGCTTTCCGTTCTTCAAAATGGCACCCCATCGTCCCCTTTCATGCCTTAGAGGGCCTGGGGTGTTAGCGCTTTTCTTCCTTTCTAGAAATCTCTTAAGAGGACTTTTCATTCAAGAAGACTTTTTTCAAAAGGAGTTGGTGCAAACTCCCTCCTTGAAATGAAGAGGTTATGTCCAAATTGCAAGGAATAACAAATTCCTTTGTGGACCCAAAAATTATGGATTCATTTTTCTCGACTAGAACAATCGTGATTCTCTTCATAAGTATTCTTCACAATCTCCCTATGTTATTTTTGAACGAACTTGGTCGCACTAGAAGTTCAAAGTCTTTAAGCATAACAGAAAAGAATAGCCAAAACCAACCCAAATCAAGATCTTATCGGTGTTTGCCACTTTTTAATATCCCCCTATCAGGTTGTCCGTTTGAATTTCCCCCCTCCAAATTTTATCTACCAATAATAGTAATAGTAGTAAGACTCTTGGAGATGTTGGGATTCACCAAGGAGAATAATAGAAAGGCAAAGCATAGTTGGCCCTTCAACTCTGTTCTTGCGAAGAGAAGGCCGGGTCTCTCCTTGTTCAATTGTCCGTCCGCCTTCTTTAATGCGATATTTTCTTCCCACCCCTCCAAGTCGTGGCTGGTCATGGTTCATCCCTTATCTTTCCTTATCTCATACTAAAGAAAGAGGGTACGCTGATGGCACAAACCTTCAACTCATCGAATGAGACCAACTATGCTTTCTTAATGGCGAATGATGATTTAGTCCTAGATTAATTTAACTTTCCTTGAGAACTCAAAAATGGAACGGAGACCTTCTTTTCGCTCTACCCTTTCCCGAAGACTCCCTCTCAAGTCTCTGTTGAAGCCCTAAGTTAACAAAGAAATCTTCAAATAGACGATTGTAACAAACAAGACCTTCGAGTTTGGGGTTTGGGTTTAGGGAGCCCCACTAGAAAGAAAATTCTTTCATTTCTCAAAGAGCTCCATCTCCATAAGATCCACACAATGAGCTTTTCCAACACCTCTCTTTAATTTTTTGAAGGTCCAATGTTTATACCGGTGAGAAGGAATAGAAGAACATTCTCATTTTCTAATCCGCTCAATACTTTGCCGAGATGAGTTCCGAATAGAACCATGGAATCATAGATTTCGAGTCAACCCCTCCTTCGGTTAGGGTTCATGAATTAATTTTTGTGTACCACGTGAAAAAAGAGCTCAAAAACATAACTCTTAGGAAAGGTGGAAGTGAAGTAATTACACATCAATAGAGAGATTCAAATTGGAGAATAATAGAAAGGCAAAGCATAGTTGGCCCATAAGCGAAGTGAGAGAAGGAAGTTTGTTTAAGTTCAACCGATGGCGATCATTCCAACTTGTTTATGAATTTAGCTCAGCTATGAAAAAGCAATCGAGAAAAGAGGAGGGAACAACTACCTTCCCAAAGAGCTCCATCCATAAGATCTCTACCTATACCTCCTCCAATCATGTTCCTCTAAGCGAGTAAGTCGGCATAAACTTTCTATTTGGTTTTCACGCCTTGATTTCTCTCTTTAAGTCAACCGATGGCGTGGATCATTCTTTTCTCTAAATAGAAAGAACAACTTCCCCAAATCTTTCTACCTATACTCCTTAATCATGTTCCTGTGGCCAAGGGCATTCACTTATTTGGTTTTTCACTTGTTTCCTCTTTTGGTGCAAGAAGTAGAGCGCCACTTAAAATACCGCCAGAAAGAGGGCCAAAAGAACAACATCACATTCATTTCTTAGTGGGATCACTTTTCTTATTTATAGGTGTGTGTGAACTTCCTTCCGCCAAATAACTAAATAGCATTCTGGAGGTCGTCCCCGAGGAGTACCGACCACTTATTTGTAAAAGTAAGGAAAGGTGCAAATATGGTTTTGATTTCTTTTTAAATCTACCCGTAGGAGACTTTTCTTACTTATTATGAGAAGATTAGAAGAGAAAAAGAACAAAATACCATAGACGGATGTGGGCATAGTATAGTCTGAATCCCCTCACCAACAATGCTTGTGCTCAGGTCAGTTTTGTTGTCTCCTTGTGGAAGAAGATTTTTCTTCCCCGGGCCGGGCACAGGCTCAAAGGAATTCACTTTTTAGAAAAACCCCCTCGGAACCCTGCTTAGCCATCTTCTCTGCGGTGAACTTTTTAGAAAATGTGTGTATCACAAATTCAATCAAACCGGGATTTTGCAGAGCACAAATCTAAGAAACCGGTATTGCGATTTGGCCCAACGGAGGCAGCCGACGAAGTCATTGAAAACATTAAAACAAGATGTAAAAAGGAAATTTAGAGCTAAAACAAAAATCGACGAAAGAATTCCGTCGGAGAAGAAACCCTAAAATGGCGAAAACTACCTAGAGAGAGAAAGTAGAGAGGAGGAGCGAACCGACTCTCATCTTGTTTTGTGTCACTTTTTTAGAATTCAAGGTATTAGTTGATTTGAGTTTTTGGTATCACAAATATATGTCACTTGTTTGGGATGAAAGGTATTAGTTGATTAGTGTTATTTGTTTCATCAATAAGTATCACTTGTTTACACTAGGATAACTTGTCGACTAAAGAAATGAGTCTCGACACCCCCGTCGAATTCGAACTAAACTTCATAAGACTATTTTTACAAATCAAGTACCCCCCCTTTTTATCGAAAAACCCTAAGTATGATACAAAAATGATTAATGAACTAAAAGAATGAGCTACACTAAACGAACAGACTGTGTTAGGTAAAGTGCGGCTCAATTCGGAGGCTCAGAAGTCACCTTGAAGTTCTAAACTATCAAGAAGTTAAGCTTATCTCAAAAGTTTCCAGGTGGGTGACACTATCTGTATAGCTAGTTAATGTTATATGGATTGTTGTCTGTTTTCTGAAACAAACGTAATAAGTATTAACGAAAGATACAAATGATCTCATGAATACATCTTTTTGAATATGCAAATGCACGAATATGAATATGTGTTTTCTTTTTATGAATGTGAGTTATGCACGTGTTTGTGTTTTATGAATGAGGGGATATAAGGAAGTAAATGAGGGGATATAAGGAAGAAGGAAGCAAACAAGGGGATATAAGGAAGCAAATGAGGGGATATAAGGAAGAAGGAAGAAAACGAGGGGATATAAGGAAGCAAATGAGGGGATATAAGGAAGAAGGAAGAAAACGAGGGGATATAAGGAAGCAAATGAGGGGATATAAGGAAGCTAAATGGGGGTCAGGCGTGGTATACGCTACATGTGCTGCCCCACTTTTGAATGGTTGGGGATTGGACGCGATAGGAGGTAATCTGTCCCATCCCGTATATGTGAAATGAGTAGTTTTTATGCTTTTGATTTTATATGAAATGTCTTACCCTAAAACAGGTATTTATGAATAAGAACGTAATCAAACGAAGGGCAAAAAAGTAAAAGCCTTATTATTCAGATCTTCTAACAATCTGTATAGCAGCGTACAGGTTGCCCACTAAGATTTTTATCTCACGCCCCCTTATTAAACTTTTTCAGGATATGATGCGGAGGCCCGAAGCCGCAGTAGACAATCCGCTTCCCACTTCCCGTCTTATATAGAATAAAAAAAAAGAGAATCACTTTCTAATTAAGACAATATGTTAATTTGTATTTCCTGTTGAAACTCTATTACTATGATACCTTGAGAGTCGTGCCCAAGACTTGTCGAGAGGTTTTTGTCAGAAATGGGATAACGATATTTTGTTCAGTAACAAACACGATTATCTTTCTATAAATGAACAATATGTAAGATCTTCCGCTACAACTTATTATATTTAAGTTCGTTGTCTTTATTTTTAAAAGAAATTTTCTGGCTCGGTTTTATGTTTCACTAAGTGATGACTCGGGTTTAGGACGTCGAAACCTCGGAGGTCGACTTTCTGAATGTGGTATCAGAGCCTAAGTACAAAACTTCGGACCAAATGATTTATTTTCCTTTTATTTCAAAATTTCAATTTTTTTTAAAAAAAAATGCTAATATACGTTACTAGTGGGAGGGTTGTCTACATCAAGCAAATCGAAAGAGCCTCAAGGTATGTAATGTCTTATAATGACCTTAGAAACCTGCTTACGTTCTATATACTATTACTATTTTCCCTTTTTCCGCTTTTGACCTTAGAACCTTTCTGTTTGGTTGGGGACTATAGGTGTTTAGACATGGTGTTTACTCACCGTTTCCTTAGCATGAGACAGTTCCAGGATGAGTCCATATACAATTTTGTGGCCCACTTTACCACATACCGAGGATGAGCTCTCCCCGAGGGTTAGAGATTATTAAGCATGACACAGCGGTCCTTCTACGGGATGTGGTCCAACCGCGATGGTTGATATGATCTCGGGAGGTGTTTGACTCACTATGGGACGCTGATTCCCAGGATGCAGACCGTATCAGTCTGAATTTATGGATGATTTGGTTGATAGTATTGACGCTGCTGCTAGGGCCATTGAACGGTCTCGTATTGAAATGAGTCGTGCTGCCTTTCATGAGGCTATAGCCAATCTCATCGGCGTGGACCGATGTGCTGTTGAGCACGAGCTACTGGTCTTGCAGGATCGAAAGAGAGAGCTAAAGGACCGAGAAGCCGAGCTTACTCGAGAGGTCAACCGCTTGTGGGAGCGCCAGAATGATAGGTTAGAGATAGCGAGGACCCACCGCCATCGGGGCGTGGACATCTGGGGAGAGAGTGGATTGCTAGGTGGACCCATGGAGTCGGATCCGTCCGAGGAGTTAGACCCAGTCGGAGGGTACATGGACCTAGATCGCTATGATGCACCGATGGAGGACATCGATGCCGGGGCGCCTATTCCACTAGCCCCTAGAGAGCACGATGCTGAGGCTGGAACCAGCCACCCTGATTCATACTCTTCCACAGACTGATTGGACATAGTAGATGTCCAGTCGTACATAGCTTTTGAGGATAGTTTCCTGGTTGTAACCAGTGACCCCTGATGTATTTTGTAAAACTAAGAAACTTTCGTGATCGACTCAGATTCGAACCCACCCTTTTTGCTGAACCTTAACCGGTCTTTTGTAGCGGCTTGCGTACCTACTTAGCTTGACTTAATATGTATATTTTGACTATTTTAATGCTATCTTTGATATATTTTGAAGTCTCGCATCCTTTAATTTTAGTTGGAGACCCGTTTCTCTCCGTTTAGCTTTGAGAACTTGTCCTTCTCATTTTAATTATGTATATACATATCTAGTCTCACGTGTCTTCGTGGGATATTCTATTATATCAGCTATATTTATCTTAATGTTTACGACATGAGTTATTGTTTCTCTAACGTGCATTGTCGTACCCAACAATCGTGCTGCTGATGATGACAGTATATGTTCCAGTTTTACCAAGTGCTCCCATGCATGATTGACTTAGTACCATGCTATTAAAACGTTGGATTCTCTTGTTTCAAATTTTATCATACCTATACGAAGTAATATTTTTACTTTTTAAACCTTCTCTTAGAATGCCACCAAAAAGGAAAACGCGAGCTAATCGAGAACCGTCTGAAGATTCTGTAGGACACGAAGGTTCACCCGCTGCTTCAGGAGCCGAACTGGCACGGGAATTCTTTAATTCCCTGCGGACCTTCATGCAACAACAGGCACCACCACCCCCACCTACTCATGCACCGCCCCATCATCACCATGAAAACTCCAATGTTGAGCAGTTCCGACGACTACAACCGCCACGACTGAAAGGGAACGAAGGACCTATGGGGACCGAAGAGTGGATTGCTGAGATGGAACGAATCTTCCGCCACATGATGGTAACCGAAGCACAAAAGGTGTCATGTGCCCAGTTCTAATTGGCTGAAGATGCTGCTCAGTGGTGGGAAGCCCACGAACGAACCCTGGCTTTTGGTGAAAGAGAATCCCTAACTTGGGAAAATTTCAAGCAGGTTGTGACAAGGAGGTACTTTCCGCAGGCTCTTCAAGACAAGAAGGAGGTTGAATTCGTGAACCTCAAACAGGGGACTCTCTCCATCACTGAGTACGAAAAATAAATGAACAAGTTGTCCCGTTATGCTCCACATCTGGTGGAGATAGACGAAAGGAAAGCGAGGAGGTTTGAGAGAGGCCTAAGGCCGGAAATCGGAGGTGTCGAAGATGGATTAAATCTCCCCAGCTACGGTGAAGTATTCGACCGTGCACTAATCGTGTCCATTGGGCTAGGACTGGAGTTCAAGCAAACTCCCCCTGCTCTGTGTGTGAACAGGAACTAGTCGCCTACCTTCAAAAAGAATTCGGGCCAACCTCAGAGGGGAAACAACTATGTCACTCAACAGGGATCGAAACCCCCACCACCTTGCCCTACTTGTAGAAGGTCGCATGTGGGACCGTGTTCCAAGGGAACTAGCGCATGTTTCAGATGTTACCAACCGGGGTATAGGATCAATGAATGCCCTTAGCCAGCAAATGGACCAGTGTCGAAAGGAAGCAACAAGGGTCGCCAGCAACCGATAAACAATTTTCATCTACTGGGGCCCCCAAGTGGTAACTACCGCCCACCTGGACCGTCGAGAGGACACTTTTCCGCTCAGGGATAGAGGGGACGTGTCCAGGTGAATGCTATCGTGGAAGAGGAGGGTCTAGAAGACCCGACCCTCAATGAGCCCATGACAGGTATGTTACTAGTACTTGGTTTACCTGCTCATGTGTTATTTGATACTGGAGCATCACACTCCTTTATGTCTGTAAGGTTTAAGAAAAACCTCAATTTAAAAGGTGTTCAAGGAGAAACTTTGAATGTAAGTGTCCCGTCTGGAGACACAATAAACGTTCAAGAACAAGTAAAAGGTGTAGGGATAGAGTTAAGTGGACACAAAGTAGAAATCGATCTTCATATTCTAAGGATGAAAGATTTCTATATAATCCTAGGGATAGATTGGTTATGGAGGAACAAGGCTACTATAAGGTGTTCAGAAAGGGAGATAGATTTCGAAACAATGAACGACCAACATTTCACCTTTGATGGGGCGAAGACTAAGACCGGAATGAGGGTAATCTCTGCGATAAAAGCTGCCAAGCTAATACGAGGAGGAAATTGTCAGGGATACTTGGTCAACATTTAAACAACGACTAAGGATACGAAAACGCCAGCCGAGGTGCGAATCATAAATTAGTACCTTGACGTATTTCCAGAAGAACTATCTGGATTACCCCTAGATCACCAAGTGGAATTCACAATGGACTTGACACCTGGTGCTGCACCTGTGTCAAAAGGACCGTACAGAATGGCGCTCAAGGAAATTGCAGGAGTTAAAAGAGCAACTACAAGAACTGATGGATAAGAAGTACATCCGTCCAAGCGTGTCACCTTAGGAAGCGCCTGTACCTACTAAAAGTGAAGGGAAGTGATATTTCGAAGATGACTTTCAGAACATGGTACGGACACTACGAGTTCACAGTGATGCCTTTCGGAGTGACAAATGCACCCGTAGTTTTCATGGACTTGTTGAATCATGTGTTCCACCAGTACTTGGACCAGTTCATCATTGTATTCATCGATGACATATTGGTGTACTCAAAAGACCAAAAGCAACACGAAGAACACCTCAGGACTGTCTTGGACACACTGAGACATGAGAAATTATACGCCAAGTTTAGCAAATGCAAATTCTGGATTGACCGAGAGTCATGTTCCTAGGACACATAATCTCGGGCGAAAGGAATCGAGATGAATCCTGCAGAGTTGGAGGCCATACTAGACTGGAAGGCCCCAAGCAAGATCAACGAAATATGGAGTTTTCTAGGTTTGGCAGGATACTACTGGAGATTTATTCAAGATTTCTCATGCATTGCAAAGTCACTAACACAATTAACCAAGAAGAGCGAAAAGTTTGTCTGGACATCCGCCTGTGAGGAAAGTTTTCAAGAGTTGAAAAAGAGATTAAACTCCTCACCGGTACTGACTATTCCTGACGGGTCGAAAGGATTCATAATCTATACCGATGCATCCTTGTCAGGATTAGGATGTGTCCTTATGCAAGACGGAAAGGTCATTGCGTACGTGTCCCGACAACTAAAGACGCACGGACAAAATTACCCTACGCATGACTTGGAGTTAGCAGCGTAGTTCATGCACTGAAGATATGGAGACACTACATGTACGGTGGTAAGTTCTAAATATACACAGATAACAAAAGCCTGAAATACTTCTTTATGCAAATTGAATTGAAAATACGATAGAGAAGGTGGCTTGAACTAGTGAAAGATTATGATTGCCTATCCATTACCAACCTAGGAAAGTAAATGTCGTGGTTGACGCACTAAGCAGGAAAGGAAATGCAACGCTCAGCGCCATGCCCACTGAGCAAGAACCACTACTCAGAGAATTTTCCCAAATGAAATTGGAATTCCCCAACCACTGTTGTGCGAATGCAGAAATGTTTACACTCACAGTGCAACCGACGATGAGAGAAAAAATCAAAGAAGCACAAAAAAGTGATAAATTCCTCAAGAAAATGAAGGATCGAACAGAGAAAGGAACAATTCAAAGCTTTGTTGTGAGTCCTGATGGAACCTTAATGTTCGGAAATAGAATTTGTGTGCCCAGAAAAGAACAATTGATGAATGAGATATTGAAAGAGGCCCACAATACGCTGTACACCATACATCCTGGAGAAACAAAGATGTACCGGGAACTACGAGAAAACTTTTGGTGGAGAGGAATGAAGAGGTCAATAACTCATTTCGTAAGGAAATGTTTAACTTGCCAACAAGTTAAGGCAGACCACCAACGACCATCGGGATTGCTGAACCCGCTGGAAATACCGGAATGGAAATGGGAAAACATCGCTATGGATTTCGTCACGGGTTTTCCCAAGACGATTAGAAATCACGATGCTATCTGGGTTGTAGTGGACAGGCTCACTAAGTCAGCTCATTTCATTCATATTCGTATGACTTATTCAATGGATAAGCTTGCACAATTATACGTAGCGAAGTGGTTAGATTACATGGTGTACCAGTTTGATAATGTCAGATAGAGACCCCCATTTCACCTCAAACTTCTGGAAAAGTTTACAGCAAGCTTTGGGAACTAGACTGAACTTCAGTACAGCATACCATTTGCTTACAACAACAGTTATCAGACTACAAGACAAATGGCACCGTTTGAAGCACTTTATGGGAAAAAGTGCAGGTCACCTATCTGTTGGGACGAAGTTGGAGTCCGAAAAATCATAGGACCCGAACTTGTGGAGAAATCAGTGGAAACCATTTCACGGATCAGAAAAAGAATCAAGACAGCTCAAGATCGTCAGAAATCATATGCCGACACACGGAGAAAGAATCTACACTTTGAAGTCGGTGATAAAGTATTCCTAAGGATTGCACCAATGAAAGGACTGGTTCGCTTTGGAAAGAGAGGTAAGCTAAAACCCCGCTTCATAGGACGTTTCGACATTTTGGACAAGGTCGGAGACGTAGCCTACCGAAGTACCTGTGACTATTTTGGAAGTAAAATCCACATCCTAAGGAATCGGGAAGTCCCTTTAGTATTAGTACAGCGGAGCAAACACAGAATGTAGGTCCCGAACGGGTTTTAGTGAGGCAGAAGTCTAGAGGGGAGGGGTGAATAGACTTCTGAAACTTTTTCGTGGGATCAGGTGTGAAAGTAAGTTTCCTGATCAGAGTGCGAGTGAATCGGTATGGACTGATATCCAACTTACTGATCGCTCGAGAGCAGATCAGTTCGATGTCTATCAGCTTAACTGATTGTGCGGAAGATAAGATTAACCCGTGTGAAAAACTAGTTTTTCAAATCAGATCCTAAGTTTTCTGAAACAGATCAGATGATGAAGTGTCAAACTGATCAGATCAGCTGCTTGATGCAAAACTGATCCACACTTAGAATATGCATGTGTGCGTATATGTGTAAAATAGATAAAACACACAAGATTTATAGTGGTTCGGACAACTTGTCCTACGTCCACTCTTCGCTATCAGCAGGGGCACCAACTAAACCAACTGGACTTAGATTAATGTGTTAGTCCAACACAATACAACAGATGTTTCAAGAGTTCTCACTCAACCAATCCCAGAAATCAAAACTAGAAACCCTAGCTTGAAATCTTGTTAAACAAACTTAACATAACACTTGGTTTGGGTATAAGATTTGTGTTGTTTCAACTGGAATACTACAATATCTTCTAAGTAGCCGAAAGCTGAAGGATAAGAATTCAACTAATAAACTATGGGATGAACACGCTTAGAATAAACTTGAGTTCTTGGTGTTTTTGTGCGGAAATAGCTTGAGCTTGTGCTTGTGTATTATTTCCGTAACCTTACTCTGAAGGTTTGATCCCATATATATAGGCACGAAATCGAATTAGTCGTTGGAGAACAATTCGAATTTCGATCTATTTGAGGTAGGTGTGCAGGTCTGATTTGACGTGCTCAGTCCCAGCATGACCAAATGCCTGCTTGTTGTCCTTTATAGGCGTTTGACTGTGATGCGCCGAATCCCGCACTGTCAGCTCCGTACATACGTGTCTTGCTCTCATTGGTTATCAAGTACACTTGTTCAGTGTTTGATTTACCAACTTAGTTTGACATTCTTCTTGTCTGATGAACTTGTATGTCTTTGGTGAACCTTTAGTTGTCATCTGATTGAGCTGACCTGATTAGTTAAAACTGATCAGTCTACATGATCTAGTCTTCTGATGTAGGTTGTCTTAGCACAACTTACAAACTCTTCTTCGTTCTTCTGATGTAGGTCATCTGAGGTCTTCAACTCTTCTGATCTTCTGATCGTCAGCTCTTCTGATCTTCTCAATCTTCAGATCTTCTTGACTTGTCCGATCTTCTGATCTTCTTGACTTGTCTGATGTTCTGATCTTCTTGACTTCTCTGATCTTCTTCAAGACTTAACCTATACATATTGAGTTCCCCCTTAATATGTGACCTATCTAATACATCAGTTGTCTATACATCTCAGTTGGTCATCCTATCCTGATTTCTAAGTCATCAGTTAGCTAACAGGTCTGACTGGTCCTATTACATCTGTTTTGGAACTTCCATCCAAACTATAAATTTCCCAACAATTTCCCCCTTTTTGATGGAACCAAAACAGTTAATCAGAAAAAACAAAAGATGACTGAAATGTAAAGAACACAAACAGAAATCAGAAGACAATGAGAGGTTGTCTTAAGATCAGAAAGGTAATGCATTTCATTAATAAATATCAAGCAAGATTACCTAATCTCTGATCTAAGAAACCATCTTCTGATTTTCTCACTCTTTGTCCCTCAGACCTTCAGGGATTTGAAAGATGTCATACATCCTTCTCAGCACTTCCTTCTGTCTGTCTTCCTCAATTATATATCCTCTTTCCAGTGTCTGATAATATGCTTCTTTGAATGCCACTGGATCGAAGGTCTGATTCTTTCTGAGAGGTGGGATCAATTATTCATATATGGAAGCAGAGGGCCTCATCAGCATAGACTTTCCTTCTTTCAGCACTGCTTTGTAGAACTCTGTGTACTTTGCTTCCAGCTAATCCAGAAAAAGTTCATCGAATATGTTGTCATCTTTCTCTTCTGGAACTCTTTGAATCATGAATACGTCACAGAGCCAATCCGTCTTGATTATCCTCCAGGGCTCATGTAGATCGTCTCTGCAGACCAGGATATCACTGATAGGAGCAGGGAGAGCAATCTCTATCCACTTATAGTCATCTTCAGCAACAACCTTCTTCTTCTGTCTTCTCAAGAAGGATCTATTCAGTTCAGCTGCTTCTCTCACCTTCTTTCTCTTGATAGCATCATCGATGACCTTTCTTCTCTTCATCTGGTCCTCATGTTCTCTAATCTGTTCACTGGACAACAGTTGTTCTGACCTGGTTAAAACAGTGCTTTGAATAGGTCGTTTGACCTGCTTTCCTTTCTGTTGCTTCCTTTTCTCAGCTTCTGCTTCTGCTGCTTCTTCTGCTTCAAGCTTTCTGGCCAGTTCAAGACTCCTTGCCTCTTCTTCTGCATGCATCCTCTTCTGAACAGTTGAGGAGAAGTCCTTAATTTTGTCAACTCTTGCAGTCAGCTCTACCATAGCAGTTTTCTGTTCAGAAAGGGTCTTGTCTTGAATCTCCACCTGTTTTATGTGTTCTTTAATGGTTGTGAATAGCTCGGCCAATTCAGTATCTGGAACCTCAGAACCTTCAGCAGAAGTTGACCTGCTTGGGCAGCCTGTATTTCAAATTTATCTCATTCCCCCTTTTTGGTTGCATAAAAAAGGTGTGAGAGTTTCTTCTCCAGGGCTCCAAACTGATTAAGCATTTCCTGCTTGAGGTCTTCTATCTCCATTGGTGTGATCTGGACAGATGTGGTAGAAGTAGCAGGTCTAAGCATCTTGGAGACAGCATCCTCTAAGGCTTTCTTGGCACAGTCATGGAGGCTTCAAAGCGTCTCCAGGCAGCATCAAAACTAGTACCTGCCTGCTTCAGGGATTTTTAAACCTCCTCAAGAAGTATCCTGACATCAGATAACGTGGAGACTTCTAACCCAAGCTTTTCCAGAAGCAGTTCCACTCGCTTCATTTCTTTCTCAGCAACCTTAGAGTGCAATTCCAGCAATTTTGTTGCAGTCTGATTCCTCTCAGACTCAACTAGCTGTCTGGTTCTTTCCTTCATCTGAATCATCATATTTGCTGCCAGAACATTGAACTGAGATTCTACGCCTTCACCCTATCTTGAATAGTCGTCGAAAATTGATCTAGGGTCTCAGGCGGAATCACAACCACTGGTGCAGATGTTTGTGCCTCACCAGTTAGGGTTTCATCTTTTCCACCTCAACTGGTTCACCTTAGCTTGCTCAGATTCTGCATATTGATGAGTGATGCCCCAGATTATCTGGTCGGTCTCTTCACCTTCCGGGAATCCCATCTTCTTGTTCACCAGCCAGGCAATATCCGCATCAGTTGCCAACTCCGCAGCACTAGTTACTCCTGCCAGCTTCTTCATCCTTAACTCCATATCCACAAACTCAGCATTCCCCATCGTTTCCAGTGAGAGCAGAAAATCTTCAATTTCTTGTAACCTGATATTCCTCCAGAATAGAATATCAGCTACCTGCTCTCGGACTCTTGGGTGCTCGACCAGATGAGAAAAAATCTTGTTCAGGTAGTTGTCAACTTTTCTTCATAAGAATTTTATCACTGGCTTCACCTGCTCAGGAGAGTCTGGTTCCAGAATGGTTTGAGTGTTGAATAGGTTGTGAGTAACAGATACAAACATGGCTTTTTGTCTAGCTGTTTGGATCTCTGGAGTAGGTTCTCTGATTGTCTCAGGTTGGACATGCTCAGGTTGTGGTTGCGTAGATGGGGGTTATTCAGGCTGAGCAGTTGTTTGTATGGGATAGGGTTGTCTGATGGGTCCGTGATTTGGATTTGGCTTTTTCTAGTGTGGGTGATGGGGATTTGGAGGTTGGTGTAGGTGATCTGGGTAGATGGGTTAGTTCACGAACTTTGAATAAAGAGCTCAGGTGAGCAGAATCAGATGGCTCAAATTCATCCTGTGCCTCTTCAACCCATCCTTCCTCTTCTCCTTCACCTTCCCCTTTAGCAAACATAACAATATACAGCTGACCAGTTCCTTCCTCTGTGGCCAGTTCCCTCTTTGCACTGACTGTGTGCTCAGAACTCACAACAGTCTCTCCACCAACTTCTTCAGCCATGAGTTCCTCCACCTGTTCTTCTGAACCCAGAACCTCCACATCGCTGTCTTCATCTCGCAGTCCACCAGATGACATGCCTATATTCTTTGGAAGCATAGCTGTGAGCTTTTTCTGCTTCTTCTCACTCACATCTTCAGCTTTGCGAGCTGTTCTGGTTGCCATCTGCTTTCTTTTCAGGAGTTTCCTGCGAGGTTGATCCTGGGCCTCTGATTGTACAGGTGAGGCTTGTTCTTTGTCTTTCTTCGATTTAGGCACGTAGGGCACAGGATCATCATCCCTCTGGCCCGGAATCTCCACATCTTTCCACAAGAGAGCTTTGAACTTCATCGGATATTGTTTCCTTCCTTGTTCTGACCATCTATAGTTTGGGAGTTTCTCGGCCAGAATGATGGAAACCTTATGAATGTTGCAAATTTTCTTTGACAACACTACCCGATTCTTCTCATCAACCACGAATTTGTCTATCTCTTGCAATAATTGGTGTTTGAATAGTCCCAACCAGTTCATCTCTTGGGCCTTCTCTATTATGGCAGTCATCACCCGTTGCTTCTGCTGGGTAAGTGCATCAGGACTAAAAGCTATCCCCAAGATTACCCTTGAGACTATCTCAAACAATAATCGATATTTCCTCTTTAAGTATGGTTGCTTCACATTTGTCACTTGATCAATGTTTGCTGGTCTAAGCAAAACCTTCTGTAAGTATTCTTTGTCGCTCATTCCTGCTGTGAATTAATCAGGAGCGTTCCTTCCATCCGGTAGATTGAAGATTCTCCTCAGATCATCATTTGAAAATTCGATCGTTGTACCCCCAACAGATGATATGAGCTCATTGTTGGCGGTTTCCTTTAGATTGCGCAGGAACTCCATTGACTCGATTGTATAGACACTGTTCAAATGTCTATAACAAAACTGTTCTAATCCTGAAGCTCGAATGCATTCCAGGATTTCAAGTGTTTCTGGATCTGTTGTGGTTGTGAAGATGACATACTTTTCATCTATGACGTCTTTCACCATAGATGCATAGTCGCATACTTCAGTTGCGGTTGTTGAAGTTGCCATTTCTACAGAAATACAACTATAATATCAGGTTTATAAACACATAAAATACTCGAGCAAATCATAATACACTCATCACATCTCGAAGTGTTCACTCAATCAAATCATAATACACTCATTCTGATATTCTTCTTTTCAACATGATCTCTGATGAAGTGATGTCTGATATCCACGTGCTTGCATCTTGTATGTAGAATTGGGTTCTGTGTGATTGCAATAGCACTATTACTGTCACAGAATATGGGCACGTTCATAGCTACAATGTTATAATCCCTCAGCTGCTGACTAAGCCAGAGCAGTTGGGAGCAACAGCTTCCTGCGGCCATGTATTCTGCTTTAGTAGTAGATGTGGCAAGAGAAGTCTGTTTCTTTGAAAACCAAGAATCAATTTACTCCCTAAGAACTGACATGTTCATGAGGTTGACTTTCTGTCTATTCTGCAACCTCCATAATCAGAATCAGAATACCCACTAAGCTCTAGATTATCATCTGATGGGCAAAATAAACCAAGGTTTACTGTCCCCTTCAGATACTTAAGAATCCCCTTAGCTGCTTCCAGGTGGCTTTGCATTAGGTTTGCCTGAAATTTGGCACATACACCTACTGCAAATGTTATATCTGGTCTACTGGCAGTCAGGTATAATAGAGATCTAATGAGAGCTCTATATTCTTTCTGATTAGTTTTCTGACCATTTTCATCTGGATCCATCTTGAATCCAGCCATCATAGGAATTTTGGCTACCTTACTGTTCTGAACTCCAAACTTAGCCAACAAATTCCTAGTATACTTTGCTTGACAGATGAATATCCCTTTTGTACTTTGTTTGACTTGAAGCCCTAGAAAGTAATTCATCTGACCCATCATGGACATCTCCAACTTCCCTTGCATCAGTTTGCTGAACTTATCACATAAGCTCTTGTTGGGAGATTCGAAGATGATATCATCCACATAGATCTGAACAATCAGAATGTCTTCACCATCTTCTATTCTGAACAAGGTTCTGTATATGACTCCTTTAGTGAATCCACTGTCTATCAAGAACTGGGATAGTATATCATACCAAGCTCGGGGAGCCTATTTCAGGCCATAAAGAGCTTTTCTTAAATGGTACACCTGATTTCCTTTTTCAAAGCCAAGAGGTTGTTCGACATAAACTTCCTTCGCTAGTACCCCGTTTAAGAATGCACTCTTTACATCCATCTGATATACAGTAATCCCTCTGTGGGCAGCATATGCCAAAAATAGTCGAATGGCTTCCAGGGGAGCGATTGGTGCAAAGGTCTCATCATAATCAATCCCTTCTGATTGTGAATACCCCTTCGCAACAAGTTTTGCCTTATTTCTGGTGATGACATTATTCTCATCCCTCTTGTTCTTGAACATCCACTTTGTACCAATCACATCTTGGTGAGTTGGCCTGTCTACAAGTTCCCAAACTTGATTCCTCTCGAACTACTCAAGTTCTTCTTGCATAGCTAGAATCCAGCTGGCATCTTGTAGAGCTTCTTCTGGTGTGGTAGGTTCCTTCAAAGACAGATAATAACAATTCATAGCACTTTCACTAATCTGATGTCTAGTTTGGACTCGGGCATTAGAATTATCGATTACCTGGTCAGTTGGATGGTTTTTCAACCAAGTCCTTCTTTCCTGATTTATATCAGTTTGGACATCATCATCCTCATCTGATTTGAGTCACTAGAGATTGGATGAGGTACATTAATAGGATCCACTTGGCATGGACATGTCTAAGCTGATGTTGGAATCATCATGGGTTGATGTCTGTCCGGCGGAACATTAGGTGTTCCCCCTGAACCAGATGGTTCAGTTGTTACTGTCTCAGCTGTACCAGCTTCTTCATTGACAGTTGTACGTATCTTAGGGTCTTACTTTCCTGGTGAATCGTCAAGATCAAGGTTAGGAATATACACTATAACGTGATCTGATTCCTTTTCTTTGATGCTTAACTGATCCACTTTCTGAGTATCTGGTACATGTTTTTCTGGTACGACTCATTCTGAGGCAGATTTCTCCTGATCAGATGTTGACTCATCAAAGACCACATGAGGTGTTTCTTCCACAAATAGAGTTCGCCTGTTGAACACCCTAAAAGCTTGCTGGTTGAAGAATATCCTAAGAATATACCCTCATATGACTTGGCTTCAAAGGTTTTCAACTGACTCTTCCCATTGTTGTGAATAAAACACTTGCACCCAAAAACATGGAAGTAAGAAACATGAGATTTTCTGCCCTTCCACAGTTCATAGGGTGTTTTGAAGTGAATCTTAGTCAGAGAACATCTGTTCTAAGTGAGACATGCAGTGTTGATAGCTTCTGCCCAGAAATGGTTTGGAGTTGCATGTTCAGCCAACATTGTGCGAGCAGCTTCTTTGAGTGTTTGTTTCTCCGTTCTGCTACACCTTTCCGTTGTGGTGTTCTGGCGGCTGATGTCTAATGTTGTATACCAAACATAGTGCAAAAATCAGTTATAAAAGAGTTAAGAAATTCTGTACCTTTATCTGATCTGATTTTTACAATACTAACACCCTTCTCATTATGCAATCTCTTGAGCATCTCAAGTATATTTGTTGTTGTTTCATTCTTTTTATATAGGAATACAACCCAAGTGAACCTGGTAAAATCATCCACGATCAGTAGAGTGTATTTGCGTCCGCTGAAACTTAGTGGTGTAACTGTCCAAACAGATCCATATGGAGTAGTTGCAGTACTCTGCTAGGTCCTGGTCCTGGGATCCCCTTGAATGAGGCTTTAACCTGTTTTCCCTTCTGACATGCGACACATGTCTGATCCTTAGAGAAAATCTCATTCGGGAGACCCTCAACTAGGGACATCCTTGCTATCTTGTTAAGAGTCTTAAAGTTCAGATGGCTCATTCTCTTATGCCAGAGCCAACTGCTACTTTTGGAACTCCTAACAATTAGGCATGCATTTCTTGGACAACTGTTCCAATCTGCAGTGTTGATCATTCCTTTTCTGGAACCAGTTAGTAAAATCTATTGAGTAGCTCGATTCTTGATAGTGCATTGATCAGTTGAGAACTCAACACTGAATCCGTTGTCGCAGAATTGTGAAACCGATAATGGGTTGTGCTTTAAACCATCGACATACGAGACTCCAGTAACCTGTACATAATCATTCACTAAGGTGCCAAACCCTCTGGTAAAACCAAAGTTATCACCAAAGAGTACACGTGGGCCTTCCTGTTCTATATATGAACTGAGGAGATGCTTGTTGCCTGTCACGTGCCTTGAGCATCCACTATCGATGTACCAGATAGTTGCTTGTACACCTCCTTTATTGGCCAAACCCATGCGAACCTATAATCAGATTAGACTTTAGGTACCCCAGTAGGATTGGGTCCTGAGGGGTTAGTGTTACCTTTCGGGATCCAAACAAACAGAGCACTTCTTTGATAACATCAAGATCAGAAGGCTTGATTTTTCTCCCATAAACATCTACATAATCATACATCTCCTCATGTGCATTCTGATCAGTATGGTTATGAGTGTGAGCCTTGGATGAATCAGAAGACTTGGGATTTTTTTTGTTAGTCTGTCTTCTTTTAATCCAGTGAGGCTCAGGTGCAGCTGTCCTAAATTTCTGGTTAAAGGGATAGGTAGGACTGCTACCATCAAAAGGTTCATATCTTCTTTGCACAAATGGTTTAGTCAGTTTACCTTTAGCATACTGGTTAGGCAGCTTGACCTGATTACGTTTCAGCTGGGACTGTCCCTTGCGAGATGGTCCAGGCTGATACCTAGTCTGTTGATTAGGTTGAGGTTTCTTCAGAAAAACAGAGTTCTTCTGTTGTTTCCTCGGCTGCTGCTTATTCAGTTGGGGTTCATTTCTATTCCCTTTCTGATTAGGCTTTGGCTTTACCTTATCAGATGCATATTTAGCATGATGTGCATCTTTACCAGGAACCTTCTTTGATTCACCTTTTGAAGATGAACCAATTGAACATGTGAGGATCCAGAAGGGCCTTTCAAACCCAATACCCTTTTTATCAGTTGGCTTGCGATAGTAGTTGTTCAGATTTTGAACAGTCTTAGATGAGTTTGTGAAAACTTCTACTTTCTTTTACAAACTGCCCTCACTTATTTTTAGACTCTCATGCAGTCGGAAGAGTTCATCAAATTTAGCTTGTAAGACTTTGAGATTATCAGCTTGTTGTAGGTTGAGAGCTTGTTGTTCCTTGATCAGTTTATCTTGATCAGAAATACTGACTTTCAGAAACTCCAGTTCTGTGGTCATCTTCTGAACAGTCTCAACTGATCTCAGTTTAGCAGCTCTACTTACCTATTTATCCTTGACAAGCTGAATATTCTCAGCCCTTAGCTTATCGTTCTCAGCTTCCACTATTGTATAAGTGTCTGCTGCATTAGAGAGATCATCAAGAAATTGCTCATTATAGAGTTGCAGGTCAATCTCTCCTGCAGGTGTGCTCAGCACAACAGGTGTGGAAATAGAAAATACAGAAGATTAGAGATTACCTCAGTTTGATCAGCTTCTTTGGCCATGAGACAGATATCGTCATCAGATGAGAATATAAGATCGTCGAAATCATCAGTTGTTGTCATCAGGCAGGAGTCCTCGACAGATGAGTATCCAGAATCATCTGATGGCAGGTAGGAGTCATCGATACCTGATGTATCAGCAACCATGACTTTTCTGTCCTTGTACCTTTGCTATTTTCTATTCTGCTTATCTTCTCTTTCTTTGGGAGCCAGGTCAGGGTAACACTGTAGTGACCTGATTTCTGACAGTTGAAACAAGCTCCAGGTTCCACAGAATTTCTTCTCCCAGATGAATCTCTTCTCATGTATGATCTGTCAGGAGACTTACCAACTTGCCTATAATCAGAATTTCTTCTATCTGATCTTTCCTCTCGTCGGTCATCATTTCGATCATCTCTTTTCTCTCTGCGATCATATCTTCGATCATCTCTTCTGTCATCAGAACGATTTCTCTCTTGTGAACTATAAGTTGATCACCTATCTCTTCCTCTGCTTTGTCTGTAGTCATGATAGAATTTCCGATACTTGCCTAGTTGAACATTGGATCGTTCAAGCTTTCTGGTCAGTAAAGCAATCTGTTTAGCCTGACTGATGATATTTCGTAATGGTTCAGTAGACCTCGAACTGCTGCTAGCTGCCTTGAATGCAACTGCTTTTGATGTGACAGGTGTAGCTTCAGCAGGTGACTCGTCTTCTTCTTGACCTCTTTCAATCAGGTCAAATTCATGAGCTTTTAGAATCATAAACAGGTTGCTCGGCTTCATCTTCGTAATATCTTGACAATCTTTTATCACAGTTACTTTCATGTCCCATTTCTTGATCAGGGACCTCAAGATCTTGTAGTTGGTCTTTATCAGACATTTCTCGTCCTAGTTCACGAAGCTTGTTAACTGACATGGTGATTCTTGCATCAAGCTGATTTATAGTTTCATCTAGTAGCATCTTGAGTTTCTTAAACTTCACCAGTTCAGCTTGCAGTCTGCTGTCCTTAATCAGATCATTTCCTTCACATATCTCAGCTAGAGTATCCCGCATCTGCTTAGAAGTCTTAAGATACTTGATCTTCTCACGTGTTGTCTTGTCCACCGTCTTCACTCTTCGTTATGGTATGGTCTGCAAATCGTTGGAGTACTGATGATATGCCTGGCTACAGTATGCAGATTAGACAGTTTCCTTTCTTCAGCATCCATCCACCCAGATGGTTGCTCATGAGTGTGGTCCAGTCAGCATACTCATCAATGGAGAACTTAGGCACATCTTGATACATCCCAGATGGATATGTGAGTTTAAAAACAAATGAGTTTTAAAATATGTTTTTCAAAGATATGTTCAAGTGGCCACAATGGTTCTTCCTCAAGAACCGATGATACTCAAAGCCAGTGGTCCGTAGAACCACTACTCTGATACCACTTGTAGGTCCCGAACGTGTTTTAGTGAGGCAGAAGTCTAGAGGGGAGGGGTGAATAGACTTCTGAAACTTTTTCGTGGGATCAGGTGTGAAAACAAGTTTCCTGATCAGAGTGCGAGTGAATCAGTATTGACTGATATCCAACTTACTGATCGCTCGAGAGCAGATCAGTTCGATGTCTTTCAGCTTAACTAATTGTGCGGAAGATAAGATTAACCCGTGTGAAAAACCAGTTTTTCAAATGAGATCCTAAGTTTTCTGAAACAAATCAGATGACGAAGTGCCAACCAGATCAGATCAGTTGCTTGATGCAAAACTGATCCATACTTAGAATTTGCATGCAAGTTTGAATATCAAGTGTGTGTATAAGTGTAAAACAGATAAAACACACAAAATTTATAATGGTTCGGACAACTTATCCTACTTCCACTCTTCCCTATCAGCAGGGGCACCAACTAAACCAATTGAACTTAGATTAATGTGTTAGTCCAACACAATACAACAGATGTTTCAAGAGTTCTCACTCAACCAATCCCAGAAATCAAGACTAGAAACCCTAGCTATAAATCTTGCTAAACAAACTTAACCTAACACTTGGTTTGGGTATAAGATTTAAGTTGTTCCAACTGGAATTCTATCCTATCTTCTGAGTAGCCTAAAGCTAAAGGATAAAAATTCAACTAAGAAACTATAGGATGAACACACTTAAAATAAACTTGTGTTCTTGGTGTTCTTGTGCGGAAATAGCTTGAGCTTATGCTTGTGTATTATTTCTGTAACCTTACTCTGAAGGTTTGATCCCATATATATAGGCACGAAATCGAATTAGCCGTTGGAGAGCAATTCGAATTTTGGTCTATTTGAGGTAGGTGTGCAAGTCTAATTTGACGTGCTCAGTCCCGGCAAGGCCAAATGCGTGCTTGTTGTCCTTTATAGTCGTTTGAATGTGATACGCCGAATCCCGCACTGTCAGCTCCGTACATACGTGTCTTGCTCTCATTGGTTATCAAGTACACTTGTTCAGTGTTTGATTTAACAACTTAGTTTGACATTCTTCTTGTCTGATGAACTCGTATGACTTTGATGAACCTTTGGTTGTCACCTGATTGAGTCTTCTGATGAAGGTTGTCTTAGCACAACTTACAAACTCTTCTTCGTTCTTCTGATGTAGGTCATCTGAGGTCTTCAGCTCTTTTGATCTTTTGATCTTCTGATCTTCAGCTCTTCAGATCTTCTTGACTTGTCTGATCTTCAGATCTTCTTAACTTGTCTGATCTTCTGATCTTCTTGACTTGTCTGATCTTCCGATCTTCTTGACTTGTCTGATCTTCTGATCTTCTCTTCTTGACTTGTCTGATCTTCAGATCTTCTTGACTTGTCTGATCTTCTGATCTTCTTGACTTCTCTGATCTTCTTCAAGACTTAACCTATACATATTGAGTTCCCCCTCAATATGTGACCTATCTAATACATCAGTTGTCTATACATCTCAGCTGGTCATCCTATCCAGATTTCTAAGTCATCAGTCAGCTAACAGGTCTGACTGGTCCTATTACATCTGAACTTCCATCAAAACTATAAATTTCCCAACGCGGAAAGGAAGGAGCCACTTGGGAAAGAGAAAACGAGATCGTAGCTAAGTACCCGCAATGCCTTCAAGATAAGTAAGTAAATTTCGAGGATGAAATTTCTTTTAAGGGGTGTAGGATATAACAACCCAAACCAATTTAGGATTTATTGTTTTACTTTTAATTTTTTCAAAATGAAATACTTGTCTTAAATATGTGTATGCGAGTTATATTCTTTTAAGGTGATAGACGAGCGTTTCGAATCGGAAACTCTACTAGCACATTTCATGTTTTTATCCGTAATTTGGGTCCATTAAATAATGTTAAAATTTAAAGAATTCAAAATGATGAAGAAGAATTTTTATTGTAAAAAAAAAAATCGTGCTATTTTAATCGTGCAATTTAGTTAATTTTCAAAGCCGAAAATCGAACCGAAAAATACAGAAAATGCACCGACGAAACCCAAATCGCGTCTAGAATCAAGGCTACCATAATTGACAACCCACAGTCTCCACAAAATCCCCCAAAAACATCCAAAATCTGTCCAAAATTAGCAACCATCAAGTGGTGTCACTTACATTTAATTGTAACTCTATTTGGGCCATACCTTCTATTTGACACATTACTAACTCCCCTCAACTTTTAATCTCCTTGTCTTGACACCCCCTTGGCCGGCCACCCTCCCCTCTTCGCCATATATATATACTACTTCCTCCCCACTCCAAGTTTTGTCATAACACTTTGATTCACAAGAGAAAACATTGAGAGAAAAATGGAGAGAGTTGAGAGATAGAAACAAGAAGGAGCTTTCCCCCCTTTTTTTTTCCCTCTTTCTTGGCCGATCATCACCACCCCAAGGAGGAGTCTTTCCTCCACCATCTTGAAGCTAGGAAGGTGTAAGAAGTAGGAGTTTCCATCAAGAGTTCTCAATCCCCCTCCAAAAGAAAGAAACTACAAGGGTGAGCACCAATGAAACCTTTAATCTTGATGTTATGATCATAGTTTGTTTGAGCATGAAAACCCTTAGAAATGGCATGCTAAGAACCTCCCCTAAGCTTGTTTAATCTGTGAAAATCATGTATGAAGTTTGTATTGGTGATATCTTCAGAAATGCTACTGCCTCATTTTTTTTTTTTGGAAACTTATTTCAATAATTTAATGATGTTGTAAAATCGTGAAATAATTCTTAGATGTATTATTTGAAGTGTAGAACAAACTACAAAAATTTGGTGATAATTCAATCTCTGTGGAAGGAGAATAAATTTGTAGATATATATGTATGTCTGAAACTACGTGAAACTGGGAGCAGTGACTCATTTAAATTATCTTCCATATCTTCAATGGTCATAAAATTTTAGAAATATTTGGGGATGTTCTTATTTATTTATTTAACAACCTTTCCAAAAATAATAATGTTTTGATTAGCGGATATTGAGATATGCTTATTTGATTATGATGTGGTTAATGTCCGACGAAGATTGATTCTGTGTTTTAAACAATTTATTTGGCCCTTTAATTCTTGTTTGTAAATCGTAATAAAATTTGGTGATTTCCTCCACTGTGTTTAGAATGGTTAATTAAAGTTTGGTGATTTTATCCTAATATTTTAGTAAGTTATGAATTTCTATGTGAAATATGCACTGTGTTACGAACCATGTTACAAACCCGTTTTCATCAACATTCTCGTAATGATCAGTAGCTCAAATGATTTAGGTTTCTAAATGAAAGTTGTTTATTATTAAATGGTATATAACATATTTTAAACTCATGATTTTTAGATATTTTTACAAAAAGTTATGATATTTAGATTAAAGATTGCACTATTTTGAAGAATCTATGATGTATTGTCTTTAGCTACCAATGTACCTTATTTTCGTAACTCAGATGAATTGGAACCCTTAATAAACTTTGTTTTATGTTAAAATAGATATGACATACTATAATTTCATAATTTTTCTGTAAGTCTAAGTATGTTATTATAATTATGCATGAATGTGTCTTGTTGTCGAGTGGATAGTGCTAGAAGTAATGAACGATTAACCTCTTAGAAACAAGCATGCCTTATACAACGTTGAGGAAGAAGAAGAATGGAGAATTCTTTTTCATTTTATCATAATTAATTTTATTTTTATTTGTGCAGTCCTTTTATTATATGTGTGAGTGCTTGATTGATAGTTATGTACTTATTCCAATTTTACATTCTTTGTCTTCTTTCACATTCCTTTCTCATGAATTATTTTGCAATTTCTTCTTCCAATGTGCCTAATCGGAATTGTGGCTTCATTGATCTGTGCGCTAACAACCCTGGCTTAATCGAGTTCGTGGTGGAGAACTTCAGAGAGAAAGTTCAAGACACGTGGGTTCGAGATTCGCCGCTCAATGGGGCTTCGCAGTCAATGATGAGGTCTGCGGTCTTTAATTTTGAGTTTCTCCTTCTCAATCCCTCTCAAAATTCCGATCCACCGGCGAGTCCGTTTCTTGGTAACTTGAATTGCAATTTATCGAAGAATGTCATTTTCACAGATGCCAATTCTACTGCTGATGGGAGGGTTTCTTTCGTGGAGGCAACGACAAGTAACATTCAGATGTTGTATCCAAAACAAGACCCAGCGCCGACTTCCTTTCTGACCCCGGTGAACGAAGGAGAGTTTTGCTCCGTTACGATTCCGGAGGGGGTTTATATTCGCCGATTGGAAGCCTTCAAAGAATCTTTTCTTGGAAGGATTTCCTTTGACGACAACAAGGCCTTTACGACGAAGGATCTGAAGAAGAAATTCCATTCAACTTGGAATTTGACGGACAACTGGAGACTTACCCCCCCTCGGGAGGGGTTACTTTAATATCTTCATCCCTAATTCTGTGGATCGAAGGCGGGTTTTCAGTAAGAAAATTTGGGGAATTAAGCCGGGCTCCTTCCGTCTTTTGAATTGGAGTCCAGATTTCAACCCCTACTAGTTGAATTCCTCTAAGGCACAGGTATGGGTTCGTTTTTATGAACTGCCTTTCATATATTGGGATTCTTCTGTGATTTGGGCTCTTGCGGGTGCATTGGGTACTCCCCTACGCATTGACGATAACACTTTAAATGGCGAGTACGGGCACTTTGCTAGGGCTTTAGTTGAAATTGATTTCAAGAATGCAGTGAGGGATAAAATTTTGATCAAGAGGAGAGGCCATAGTGCTTTTACTTTCGTTATCATTGAGAATGCCCCTGATTTCTTCAATCACTATTTAATTGTGGGTCATGACTGGGAAATGTGTAGACATAGGCTAAAGGGACCTACCGTGCAGTCCCCTAAGGTGGATAAAGGTGGGGGGAGGATGTGGGTGACTAAGGCTGACAATAGGGTCATTGAGAGTACTGATAAGGCAGCTGGAGGCTCGTCAGCTTGTCCTGTTTCTTCAGGGGAGTGGGAGGAGCAGGGGACGTACAATAAAAGCAGCAAGGGTTGGTCTACATAACAAGGGGGGTCGAATTTGAAGGCCTCAGCTCATGTGGAGACTTCGAATACGTTTGAAATCTTCAAGGACAGGGATCCGGACATGCCCCCTTTATTAGAATTAGATGAACACGGGATTGAGCATGAGGTTGCTTTGGATAGCTCCCCAGCTCATACACAAGTAACAGGCGAAAGTGTGGGGATAAGGGATCTAAATCTGGACATTGTGGGTAGCTGTGCGTTTCTACCTCTCAATGATGTGGGGCCAAAGCTCAAATCCATCCTAAAACGAACAGAGGCAACAAGAGCATCTCCCGACTCATCAGGAGTCAAGCTAGCGCCTATCGCTCTTTGCGCAAGAATTGAAGACAGCCCTGTGAGGAAGGCAATGGTTTCTGCAGCTCCTGTTCCCCATCCTAACATAAGAATTGTTTCGGTTGATTTCTCGAAGGCTGTAGCTGCTATGAAAACTGCGGCCACAGGAGACTTCACTCAGTTTGTGTCGAATCGCAAACCTCCCTGAGCTGGGCGGCTTTGAAGGACACTGTATGTAGTAGCAGCGGGTGTTTGTACTTATTTTTGTACTATTTGTTGGTTGCTTTTTCTTTGTTATCTGTGTATGGTTTTTATGTTGGTTTAGTTTGTTGAGGGAGGCCTATTGCGTTGTGCATTGGGGTCTTGTTGCGGATGCTTTTTGTTGTTATGGGCTATTCGGTTTTTTGGGCCGTCTGCCAGGGTGTTTCCTTCTTGTTTTTTTGGCTTGTTGGGCTTTGCATTTGAGGCCCAATGTTTGGGCTTTTTTCTTGCTTTTTTTTTTCCGGCTGGTCCATTTTTGGGCTGCAACCTTCTTCTTTTCACCTTGGGCCGGGTTGTGGCCCCTCCTATTTTTTCTTTCTTTTAATAAGATCCTGAGTTTAGTGACACTTATTAGTGAAACTTATAACAATAATCAACTAATACCTTTCACTCAAAAGCAAGTAAAACTTATTCGTGAAACCAATGACACTTATCAACTAATACATTTCATTGTCAACAAGTTACACTTATAGGTTGAACCAATAACACTTATCATCTAATACCTTTCATCCTAAACAAGTAATACTTATTTGTTAAATAAATAACACAAATCAACTAATACCTTTCATTCTAAACAAGTGACACTTATTATTGAATCCGATAAAACTAATTAACTAATACCTTTCATTCTAAAGAAAAGACACTTATTCGTGAAACCGATAAAACTAGTGAACTAATACCCTTCATTATAAAAAGTTGAAACTTAATAGTGAAACATATAACACTAATCAACTAATACCTTCCATTCTAAACAAGTGACACTTATTAGAGAAACCGATAATACTAATCACTAATTTTTTTCATTCTAAACAAGTGAAATTTATTAGTGAAACCAATAACACTAATCAACTAATACCTTTCAACCTAAACAAGTGACACATATTTATGAAACAAATAACACAAATCAACTAATACCATTCATTCTAAACAACTGACACTTATTATTGAATCCAATAAAATAAATCAACTAATACCTTTCATTATAATGAAATGACACCTATTCGTGAAATCAATTAAAGTAACGAACAAAATGCCTTTCATTCTAAATTACTAAAACTCAATAGTGAAACATATAATACTAGTAAACTAATACCTTTTATTCTAAACAAGTTACACTTTTTATTGAATCTGATAAAACTAATCAACTATTACCTTAATTCTAAACAAGTGAAATTTAATAGTGAAACCAATAACACTAGTCAATTAATACATTTCATTGTAAACAGGTGAGGCGCTGCGGTGGTACGGATCGTGACTATTGATGTGGGCAGCGCGATCGGTGTGGCTTCGGCTTTTGTGTGTGACGGAAGTGACCATTCAGTTGAATTTCGGGGCAATATGAACCGATTCCTGATTCAGCGGCCGTCCGGTTAACCACTGACCCGAGAGTGGATCCCACATCAAATTTGAGGCGTTGCGGCCGCGCTATCTGGCGGAAGTGTGTGTGTCGACTTCGCATGATGGAGGCGGCTTGGAGTCGCAGGGTTGCATAGGATCTGGTGGGACGCGGTGCATCGAGAGTGGTCGGGCTGCGAAGTGGTTGGTTGCAGCAATGGAGGTCGCATGATTTCGAGTTGTTCAGAGGAAGAACAGGGTGTGGGTTTCCTGCCCCTCCTGGGCAGGTGTGCTCCTGTGATCCTTCCTAGTGGTGCGAATTTGTCCGGAGCACGGTGGCGGTGATTCAATTTCCGGACGGGGGATCGCACAGCTTCGATTTGGAGGCATCCGAATTCCAGAGTTGGGGCGATTTGCAAGAGCTTTCCTGTCGGATGCGACCATGTAGAGCGGTCGATTTCTGGGCAGGAAGGGATAGCAGTGGTTGCGGTGACAAATTTTCGAGTTGAGAAGTTACCAACATATACAAAAGATTATTCGAAAAACATATTCGAAGAATTTTGGGTAGAGTAGTTTTGAATTCTTGACGAAAGGGGTATGAATGTTTTTTATAAATGGGGGGCGGTTGTAAGGTATTGATGAATGGGTTTTCAATGTTTGCGAGATTTGTGTATGATTTGTCAATGAACCGTAAGTGTGTCATCTTGATTTTTGGAGTTTGGGTCCTAACAAATATGCAGTCAAATCTGTTAGAAGTTCCCACGGACGGCGTCAATTGTTGTAACATAGATTTTAACATAGATTTTACGTCTATGCCACAAACAAGTAATTAATGAAGAATGAATGAATAATGGAAAACGTAAAGAACAATCGAGTTTGTTGACCCAGTTCGTCCGGAAGGACTACGTCTAGGGGCATACCAAGCCAGGATATTTCACTATATTTTTCCTATGTATTTTTGTGTCCCTTTTCTCTTAGGGTTTGTCCCCTATTTATAACAATTACAAGGTACAAAGATAAAAACCCTAATGTGCCATTTAATGGGCCTTCTAAACAAGAAAATACAAGATACACTAAATCTTTGTCTGGATCTTTAATGGATGTGTAAGATCTCTCTTTCCATAACGAACACTGTGAATCTTGCTTGTCTTCGATATAAGGATGCCGACCTTGCTCGTGGGGCGACCTTGGGGGTGGTCTCCCAGTCAACCGGTCTCTATTCTTCTGTTTCTGACCTCGTCTGCGGACTCTCTTCGGGGGAGGTCGCTCGTTAAGGCGAGCTTGATCTTCTTTGCTCATCGCCAAGTCGCCCTGTGAGGGCCATCCTCGGCATCTCGTACTCTTCAGCTGAACTTGGTTCTGGCCGCCATGTCATCACCATTTGCCACGTCATCGTCATTTGTCACGTGGCTGCTGGCTGATTATTATGGCTACAACAAGTGTCACTCAAATCAAGATCTTATAAAAGAAAAATGAAAACAGGTAGGACCACAACCCTGTCCAAGGTGAAGCTCGAGGAGGCTGCAGCCCAATCATTAGGACAGCCCAAAAAGATACTAAACAAAGGACTTTTGTAAAGGCCCACTAACAATCCTATCCACTAAGCAAAAGGCACGCAGGCACAAACTCAGCACAAAACTACTGAAAACACATTAGAACCCACCACTGCCCCTACTAAAAAATGCTGTCAAAACTGGGCGTGTCAATCCTGAATCCAACACTATACAAACGTCCTCCAATGCACCAGAAACACAAATGTCCTTCACAGACATCCCTGAAAAGCTCAAGACATATCCAACAATATCACAACAAAACTTAATTCAACCCTCTAAATCGAAACAGCAGGAAGCCTCCCATGAAGGTGCCTTGAGAATCCCTAAACAGCCCGCCGCCCTTGAGCCAACTAGGTGCTCCCATAGCGCATGCATCCGTATTACATTTGGTCCAGCCTTGCTGTGGTTTCAACCATCTTACCAGAACCTGGTCTTTAGCCTTCTCAACCCTGCAAAAAATGCTAAAAGTGTCCAATGCATTAGTATTATCATAAGTACTCACCAAGCCACATGTGGTTTAGTTCCCTCATATGTGCCCAGAACCTAGTCTTAATATCAGTAGGGGTAAAGTGTCTCCCTTCATGAACCGTCAAGTTTCTAACATGCCACATCATCCACACATAAGTAATAATGGCAAAGTTCCAAGCATTGTCCACTTGGGGGCTAGACTTGTGATGGAGGGCCTGCAAGAGAAAAGAGTTGAAGTCAGGGCAGGGAGGAGACTAAAAGCAAAACCAAATGTGTGACAAAGGCAAGTGAGAAGGGTAAGGGAGAAGTGGCAATACAGGAGGATGTGATCAAGGTCCTCCTCACTATTTTTACAGAGAAAACACCAAGAGGGACCTGAAACCCCCCATTTTCTGATCTTATTCCAAGTGGGCAGCCTATCATGTATAGCCCTCCAAGTGGTAGTGTAATGTCCCAATTACTTTTCGTATCAAAAATTACAAAACTCAGAAGATAACACCAATCATAACCAAAATAGGGAAGGCTTAATTGAACAATAAAATAACTACAAAAAAAATAAACTCGATAATCAGACGATTATATATGTTGGCCATGTAACGCCATAAGCAGCAGGGACCATAGATGAACACCTGGGAATTAACACACACTTTTAGCGTAAGGCTTTAATATATATTGGGTAATTACTATGGAATAACTCACATGAAAACTCTCCATGGAAGGAACAAGCTCTCATCCACAATTTCTCACTCAATATCACAATTCCTGCAAATATGCGTACGTTAGCAATATCGCAAGGAAAGAGAAGAAGGAATAATCTAGAGGATTTACCTCACACAATTCACGTCGTTTGCAGGTGCTCCTTTGCACTGATATACCGTTGCACTAGTCAGGTACGGAAGAAGCGTGAGAACCGTTGGATGAAGAAGAAATGGGCGATTAAGATAATTCGCCTGGAGAGCTGAATTGCTGATGAAGTCGGCTCAATACCCCATTTATTCAGCGGCCCAACACAAATATAACCCACGAACTAAGTGACACTACTTATTAAATTGAGCCCAAATGGAAAAGCCCAATAACAACTATTATGCGAAAATAACCCCGACAATGCCTTCCCCTAAATGCGACTTGTCCTCAAGTTGCAAATTCCAGAAATTTTGTTTGAATAGCACCGGCATCTTCCCAAGTAGCCATTTCCGGCGATCCGTTACTCCATTGTACCAACCATTGGCTTACCGAATGGTTCCTCTTCTTTACACATCGGCGAGCTATTATTACTACAGGTATCACCATAGCTTCTCCTTCCTCATTGATGTTTGGTAGCTGTTCTTGAGGTGTGTACTTGTTTTTGATTTTCCATTTGAGTTTTTGACGTGACCCTGCTGTGTAGTAGATTCAAATTATATGCCATCGCCCGACTTTTTCCTATGAAGAGGAAAGCCTTGGGCGTTGTTCAACCTCATTCCAGAGAAAATTGATTCTCGAAGATGGTAAGAATCTGAAGTCTCAACCTCGGAAAGAAAGTCTTCAACTCGGAGAGGCTCATTCCAAAAGAACAAGCTAAGAAAGCTACCGCTTCCTCGTGAACTTCGTGGATCGTAAAGAAGATAGACGAAGAGCGTGGCGGGCGGAGGAGTGTTTGCAAGCAAGAGGAAGGGAACATCGAAAATTGGCCCCCATGTTGATAAATGGATGCCCATTAAACTCAACGACATGTGGGAAGAAGTGAAGAGAACCTTCGTTCAATTATGATGTTCTCGTGGAATGGAGAGGGGAAGGCTTCACGTAACTAAGCTTTCATTGAACATCTTCTCACCTTTATCCAAAGTATCTACAAAGCCGGATTAACCTTTATGGATGAAGGTGGAGTACTTAAGTAGCCCCTTTATTCCTATCCTCCTCCGAGACTTGGTAATGGCTTGGTAAATGAAAAAGGCCATTACGCAAGAAATTGCTTTCAAGACAAGATTACCGGGTGGGCCTAAAACGAAACAAATTCGTGATATCATCGAGAAAGAAATGAGTCAAGAAGAGATTCTTCTAATGTTTGATCCGGAAGTGCCCAATCGATGAAATCGAAAATGAAGCAAACAGAGCAGAAGACTGAAGAGCCGAATCTGAAGACTAAAAGACTGAAGACTCAGAAGATTTTGTAGTCTTTAAATTTTTGTCTTTTTGATTTTGTTTGATAAATTCATTGTAATCTGTAATGGTACACTTATCATCAATGAAGATTTATCATTATGCTCAAAAGATAATATCTCATTATCTTATTTTTCATGTCTTTATATTTGATATGCCTGATTACTGTTGTTTGGTGATGAAATTGTTGAGAGATTCATTGCTGAAGCAATTGTTGAGAGACATAACCAATCTTGTAATAGGATAAACCAAAACCCGAAAGTATAGGTTATATGTCCAGAACAAGATAGGTTTTGGCATCATCAAAAAGTTGTTGGGAGATGAATTTAATAAAAGATTATATGATTTTGATTAAGATCCCAAAACCCCGAGTATGACATGTTCAAGAATGATCTTGATAAATGAGTCGATTCAGCTTTTTAGAGTATTCAGGATGTTATCTGCAAAATGTATAGTAAGCAGATATAGTTTCAGTATAAAACTGAAGTCTCTGAAGACTCAGTATGAAACTGAGATACTGAAAGACTCAGTATGGAAACTGAGAACTGAAGACTCAGCATGAAGACTCAAGATATCGGGCCAAGATAAATCTAAAGGCTCAAAGACTCAAGACTCAAGATCCTCAAGACTCGTAAGACTCAAGACACAAGATCAAGACCGAGAAATCAAGATCAAGAATATCGAAAAGCACAAGAATTCATCAAGACTCAAGAATGTAATCAATGCTCAAGATGAAACCCGAATGTTCCGAGGCAATCAATATATCTATCCAAGGATGCAATATCGAGAAAAACGCGATGCCTTAGAAAGTTAGATATTGCCAAGACATTCAAATGCGCATAAAAGGAACTAAGTCGGTGTTGTTAAGGTTATATCAAACTCGTAGTTTGTAACCAAAAGAGCCGCTGAAAGTGTCTACCTTTAACCGAGACAAAAGTCAAAAAGAGGAAGACGACATCGCACCATACCGACAATCGACAAAGGACAAGCCAAATAAAAAGATGTCGATGTACGAAAAGTTCCGCATCGCAAAAAGTGAAGACCGACTACATGAAAGGCTATTGCCTAAAACGTGTTAGGGAGTGTCAAACTCTAAATATAGCCGCTTTCACACACCATAAGAGGGAACTCACGGGCTATCTCTCCAACGGATAGTTTTCAAGAGTAACCTTGGTGTATGCCTATAAATACCGGGTGACCCTCTACATCGTAAGGTTACGGAAATTTATACGCAACTCAAGAGCTCAAACTTATTCTTGCAAAAAAGTTAGCACTCAAATACCTTGAATTTCCCAAGTGCTTCTATATTGAAGAGAGCTCACTTTACTAAGCCTAGCTTGATAAGATTTATCCAAAGCTTAGTCGAGATATCCTAACCCTTTGCATTGTGCTTCATTGTAAAGGATATCTCATCCTAGTTGAAACCAACCAAGAAACCCCAAACCCTTGAGAAGGTAGTTGGAGTGTGTTTGTTGGTGAGTAGAGTTGTAAAGAGTTAGTAAACTACGGGAGTAGTCATAAAACTCTAGAGGAGAAGTTAGTAAGCCACGTGGGTAGTCCGAAAAGCTTGTGTGTGATTGAGTAAGTAAACTACGGAGGTAGTCGAAAAACTCAAGGTCGGGTTGAGTAAGTAAACTACGTGAGTAGTCGAAAAACTCGTACGAAGTTGAGTAAGTAAACTACGAGGTAGTCGTAAAGCTCGGTTGATAGTGAATTTCTCTCAAGAGTCGTGGAGAGTGGATGTAGGAGCTTGAGTCTCCGAACCACTATAAATCGGGCCGGTTCTTTATTGCTTTCCTTATTTGTGCTTAACTCGCCGCATTAACTTGATTTCGAAAGCATACTTTTCACCGATATTTAGTTGGAATCAATCCAATCGTTGCATAAGTGAATCACAAACCAATCACTATTTCATAAGGGGAAGGTTTTCAAAGAAAGCTTAAAACGAGTATAAACTAAGGGCCAACCATTCCAAGACGATCGAAAGAAGCTAGAACAGATAGTTACCAAACCGAACTCTCTTCCGAGGATTCAAGAAGTTAGTTATCCGATCCAAGCAACTCAGATCTCTCGACACTCGTGACTCGGTTAGGATTATCTCGAGGTATCCGAAAGCAACCAGATCACCGCCTCAAGAGACTTTTGATTCAGAGTGATCTGTTTCTCGTAACCTAACCTTCGTGATTATCCGACCCAAAGTGACCTCGAAATAATAAAAAGTTTTAAAATTATCAACACGTATTATTCCCCATACACGCAAGACTCTGTTTTCACCGACCTACAAGTGGTATCGGAGCAAAGGTTCAACTTGACCACTACTGTGTTGACAAAAAGTTTTATTTTCAAAAATACTTGTGGTCTATCCGAATCGATCTTATTTGTCAAAAAAATTCTTTTCAAAAGATCGTAAAAATGTCTTCTAAAAACTTCCCATGTTCTCAAGAGAGAACTATGATCTATGGAGGATGAGAATGCAGCTCATCATCAGATTCCAAACATGAGCGATGTGGAGAGTGGTTTCTCAAGGACCATTCAAATTTACTATAGTGAATCCTGCAATTACGAAGATGAGAGAATTGATCCTAGAGAAGAATTTCCTAAGTCCGATGACCAACTAACTCCCCGAGGAGAGAAAGTTAGTCAATCTAGACTACATTGCAAAAGACACACTATACAAAGATAATTGATAATGGTGTGATGGGAATGATCTCTCACCGTAATATTGCTAAAGAGATATGGGATACACTAGTCATTATGTGCCAAGGCACGATCATATAAAAAAAAAACAAACTTTCAAAGAGTAATTGAAAGTTTGACAGTTTTTGAAATGGATGATGGTGAATCAATAGACAAATTGGAAGTCGATTCACTAAAGATCATGAATGATCTAAATGCACTTGGAAAGAAATATCCACAAAGAGAAGTGGCATTGAAAATTCTTAGAGGTCTTTCTAAGAAATGGGATATTCATGCAAAGGGTGATTGAAAACACCAAGAACATTAGTTCAATGCCATACCAACAAGTCTTCTCTCGAAATAAAGCCTATGAATTTGTAATTGATAAGAAATCCAAAAAGGTCGACAAAGAAAGATGATTCTTCATCAAGTAAGAATGTGGCTTTAAAAGCCAAAGATAAAACCTCAGAAACTAAAGAGTCGAGAACCCCCATGCCAAACATCGATGAGCTTGAGGAAAAGCTAAAGACCGATGGCAAGGAGGTTTGACAGACTTAATAATAGATTTGGAAAATACAAAAGCTTTTTACAGAACTACAGTACCGGAAGAAACCCGAGGACAGATCAACCGAGAAGAAGAAGGACCGAAAAGTCAAGGATCTTCATCCGCAGAAAGAAGGACTCCAAGTCCAAAGAAGAAAATGATCGATGATGATGCCAACAGATGCTATAATTGCCGAAGAAAGGTCACTTCCAAAGATGATTGTCCGAGTTGAGTGCTAAGGAGAGAAGAGAAAGACAAGCTAAAAGAGACCAGAAGTTCTCAAAGGCCATGGTTGCTGAAGAAGAACACTTTGAGGAGGAATCTAGCTCTTCAGATGGGATATTCTCAGACAGTGAAAGTGATGACATCTGTCTGATGGCCATTGAGGAGGTAAACTCTTCTCGTCTCTGTTGTTGCTCCTACACTAGCACAAGAGTTTTCAAGTTCCACGTAAAAATCATATTTTGACTGATGGATTCTTTTTTTGAGAATCTGATGAAGGACTATGCTTTGTTTTGCAAGGATCGCTAAATAAAACTCAAGAGCGTAATAAGGAATCTTTGTCAAAATCTAAAATGGAAAGACTTTAGCAAAACTGAAATCACATCTCAATTTATGGGAGCTACTGATGAACTGGATGTTCTGAAAGTACAACTCTCAGAGAAAGAGAAGTTGATAGAGACCCTAACCGAAAAGCTAGAGAAAATCCAATCAAGAAATTCAAATAATCGTAACTAAGTTCAATGACCTCTCTCGAGAAGCATGAAACTCTACAGAATCGTATGAGGATAGTGCATGTAAGAAGTTAACTCTATTGAATAATGCATCTAAAGTAATAGATGAAATTCAGAGTTACCAGAGATCTGCCACTATAAAATCTGGATTGGGATACATTCCAGGGGGAACCTCACAAGGTCATCTGAATGCTGCATCAAGTAGCAAGAAGACAATCTTTGTTAAATCAGGGCACCTACACTTCAAACCAAGTAATGCCCAAAGTTGTAGACAAGGGAAAAGGACCTATGGTTTCAAAGAAAACCAATGATCGTGTTAGAAAGCCCAAACCTCGTGAAGGCTAGAAAACCCGAAAGGGTCCATTGAAAATTTCAAAGCAGTACTTCAAAGCCTCGTGCTAAGAATGCAAACTTGAAAGGATCTACATCGAACCATCGAGGAATCTTCAGAGGAAAACCACTTAGCAGAGATATTCTCAACCGAAGAGACCAAGTCCTCAGTATACTGAAAGACCCATATTTCAGTACAGTCAACCTAAACCCCACTTGCCTAAGGGTAAAGGTTACCTGAACCCAAGTCAACAAAGATTCGCACCCGGTACGCATGAAGCCAAAGCAATGGAACAAAATGCCCCGAACCAAAGAAGAATTCAAAAGCCCATGTTCATGCTAAAAGCTAAAGACACATATACACGTAAAAGTCGCTAAGGCACCTAGAGTAGAAGATGTGTATGTTGATGTCTATGGAAGACAAATTAGCCACTCTAAAGTGATTAGAGTTGTCAGGCAGATTTGGATTCCGAAAGGTACAACTAACCTCGTAGGACCCTACACAAAATGGGTACCTAAGAATTGATCTGTTTTTTCGAGGAAAACAAGGGCACCGAACCGACTAAAGATCACATGGCACCGATGAGCAGAGATGAAAAAGCTCCTTGATATATGGTATCTTGACAGTGGATGTTCAAGACAATGACAAGATACAAGAAGATACTCAGTGACTATGTTGAACAAAGAGGCCCACGTATCACTTTTTGGAGATAACTCCAAGGATGATCAAGGATATGGAACTTTGGAAATCGACTCGATTCATATCCATGGTGTTTCATATGTATCCGGATTGAAGCATAACTTGCTTTCAATTAGCCAATTTCGGATAAAGGTTTTAATGTTGAGTTCTCCAAGAACTTATGTTTTGTGAAAGATGATACATCACGTAAAAAGTACTACCGACCGGGTACAAGAAAAGGGAATGTGTATCTTGGTCGATTGAGTTCAACTCCTAAAGATACATGTTTAGTTGCTAAAAGTTCCACGATACCAAATTGGTTATGGCATAAAAGAATGAATCACCTAAATTTCAAAACCCCGAACAAGCTTGCAAGATTAGCTCTTGTAAGAGGGTTACCTAACGGCGTGTTCAAGAAGGAACATATTTGTGATGCATGCCGAAAAGGCAAACAGATAAAAGCATCATTTAAAAGTAAAGTTGAGGTTTCTACCGAAAGAATACTTCGCCATTTCATATGGATCTTTTGGTCCTATAACACCGTGAGCACTAATGGCGTGAAATATACATTGGTAGTAGTTGATGACTACTCGAGATATACTTAGGTCATATTCTTACTCAAGAAGAAAGAGACTCGAATAAAAAGCTTTGCGAGTTAATTGAAAAGGCTCAGTATTGAGAAGAATCTGAGTGTGGTCAAAATCAGATCTGACAAAGGAACTGAATTTATAAATCATATCATATCTGATTATTGTGCAGCAAATGGAATTTCTCATGAAACATCAGCTGCAAGGACCCCTCAACAAAATGGTGTTCTTTGAAAGAAGGAACAGGACTCAAAGAAGTTCAGGAAGGACAATGATAAATGGGGTCGATATTCCTAAAAGATTTTGGGCTAAAGCTGTCCAACACTGCATGCTACTCACAGAATAGATCCATGCTGACCAAGAGTCAAGGCAAAACACCTTATGAGCTTTGGAATGAAAGGAAGCCTCTTGTTTCTTTCTTTCGTGTGTTTGGTTGCAAGTGTTTCATACACAATAATGGTAAAGATCAGTTGAAAACTTTTGATAGTAAAGCTGATGAAGGAATATTCTTAGGATATTCTGAAGTCAGTAAAGCCTTCAGAGTTTACAACTATAGGACTCTTATTGTGGAGAAAACACCTCATGTTGTTTTTGATGAAACTATTTGTGTTCAGAAGAAACAGGAACATGATGTAGATGAACTAACTAAGAGGATCACCATATTAAGCCTGAAACAAAAAGAAAAATTATCCACTGAACCAGAAAAGAAGAAGTCAGTCACTTTCTATGATTGGAGTGACTCAGACTCAGATAAAGAAGTTCAGAATGGAAATCAGGATGGTGAAACTCAGGAAAACCAATCTGAACAGACACAAGTTCAGACTCAGGTATGTGATGCCAATGAAGATGTGGTCACAGCTGAGGCAAATTCTGAATCTATCAACCAAAGGGGAACAAATGTCTCTGACAATGTTCTGAATAGAATTTCCCCTGAGGAAGATGATTCACTTTCTCCTTTTCTGTTGTTCCCTGAGTTTGCTGATTTAACTGAACCTAACATTTTAAATGTTGAGGATACTATTGAAGGGGGAACATCAAGAAGGAAATGGTTAGATAGTCATCCTACAAGTCAGATTGTGGGTGATCTAACTGAAGGAGTTAAGACAAGAAGGTTCCATGGTGAGAGTGCACTATTCTGCTGCTTCCTATCAGAGAAAGAACCTGCTGAGATTAATGAAGCTCTACAAGATTCTTATTGGATTACTGCTATGCAAGATGAGCTGAATCAATTCTCAAGGAATGAAGTATGGGAGTTGGTAGATAGACCTGAAAGGCACAATGTCATTGGAACCAAGTGGGTTTTCAAGAATAAAAGAGATGAAAACAACAACATTGTAAGAAACAAGGCAAAAGTTAGTTGCACACAAGGTTATTCCCAAGAAGAAGGCTTGGATTATGATGAAACCTTTGCACCTGTTGCAAGACTAGAAGCCATCAGATTGTTTCTTGCATATGCTGCCCACATGAAGTTCACAGTCTATCAAATGGATGTGAAAAGTGCATTTCTGAACGGTGTGCTTAAAGAAGAGGTTTATGTGGAACAACCTCCTGGTTTCAAAAAGAATGACCAAGTTTACAGGCTCAGAAAAGCCTTGTATGGTCTCAAGCAAGCACCCAGAGCATGGTATGATACTCTTTCTCGGTTTCTTCTTGACCATGGTTTTGTCAAAGGAATTGTTGATAGAACTCGCTCGTGATAGAGGATGGGGAAGATATCTTCTTCGTTCAGGGATATATGTTGATGACATCATTTTTGGATCTCCAAACCATCAGCTGTGTGAAAAGTTTTCAACACTGATGAAAGGCAAGTTTGAGATGTCAATGATGGGAGAGATGAATTTCTTTCTAGGTCTTCAAGTGAAACAATCAAAGGAAGGAATATTCATCAACCAGGCAAAGTACACCAGAGATCTGATTGCCAAATATGGTGTACAGAATCGCAACTCGCCAGATTCCTATGAATACTAACTACAAGATGGATCCCGATTCGTAAGGCAAATCGCTGAATCATACCGATTATAGAGGAATCATTGATCATTGCTCTATCTCACGTTAAGTAGGCGATATAACATTTGGCGTTGGGATATGTGCAAGATACCAAGTTAATCCTAAGACTAGTCACATGGAGGTCGCCAAAAAGATACTTGAGATATCTTAAGGGCACAGTGAATAGAGGATTATGGTATCCAGCTGATGATAACCTTGAATTAACTGGTTACTCAGATGCTGACTATGGAGGTTGTAGAATTGACAGAAAGTCCACAACAGGAACTTGTCAATTTCTAGGAAGCAAACTGATATCTTGGTTTTCAAAGAAATGACCTCAAGAGCAACCAAGATTATCAAGTCGAATACATGGTCGCAGGAAGTCATTGTTTTCGATTCTTTTCGCCTCGCACAACAATTAAGGGATTATAAAGTTGTGGCCAATGAAGTACCAATATTTTGTGACAATAATAGTGCCATTGCTATTTCACAAAATCCGGTATTGCACACCAGATGCAAGCATGTGGATATCAGACATCACTTCATCAGAGATCATGTCGAGAAAAAGGACATAAGGATGGAGAAAATTCATACTGATAGGCAAAGAGCTGATATCTTGACTAAACCTTTGGTCGAATCAAGATTTCGTGAACTTTCAAATTGAATTAGGGATGTTAGAACCAGTGTATAGAGTAAATCAAAATTGAAGATTTTCGGATGCATGAAGCTTTCTCGTAATTCTACCGAGAAACTCAGATAAAATGAAAATACCGAATCGAGTCTCTGAAACTCAGATTTCTCAAGGTCAAGATTTTCAAGATGTCAACCCTTTCAAGATTTCGAGATTATAATCGACATTTTATCAAGGTCGAGATCTCAAGAAGACTGATAGAGGGAAATTAGTCTGAAAAAGTAATGACTCATGTGACCCATTTATTGCTTAAGAAAAAACTCAAGAATCATTCGCAATAAATACAAAACACCGAGGAATGTTTTTGGGCGGGATCGCTTTTAAATTCGAAGAAGGACAATACCATTTTAATGCTCGCCACATTATTGACCAAAGAGGATATTTTGGCGGCTTACTTTTTTCGAGATCGCTTGTTTCATATACCCGATTAATCTTAATCTCAACCGCTGCTTTTCACCTAACCAAAGACGATTCTCCACGATCTTGAAGCTATTTATACCTCTTTAAGTCATTCAAGCCAAAATTTTATCAAACCCTTCGCTCTCAAATACTCAGAATTAAAATCCCTTTGCCCGTAAATCGCAAAACCCTAAAGCTTCACATTCTTCAATCACATTCTAAAATGGCCTCAACCGTATTCGGAGATTAGCCATAACCAATAAGCCATGGTACGAGTTCATCAGGTCTCTTGAAAGCACAACCAACTCAAAGCCGTAAGAGGAGGCTCGCATATGATCCGATCAAGCAACTCACCCATCTAGTCGCAGTTTCCCGCATCAGAGTTCGCAAAAGAGGTAATCGAATTCATCCGCAATTTGAAAATAGATGAAGAAGATTGTATGCACTCTTCGACACCGTGATCTCATCTAGAGCACTCATCAAAATACGCCGATTTTGAGAGGGAGTTGTGCATTATTCCTAAAAATCAATGATGTGTTTGAGCTATGTGATAGAGGAGAGGATCCCGCGATGTATATGTTTGCAAAGAGCAGAGTACCTAGATAGGATTGCCGAGAATCCCGTGAAGTTTGAGGCAACTTTGAATAAGAAGCACCTAAAGCCACAATATCGCAGGCCGATGGATATTGTGAGCAAGAGCGCCATGAGTCTTCAAGGGTAGTTTTGAGCGATTAGTACCCAAGCTCGATTGATGGCGGCGATCGAGGCATCTCCCACCACCGACTTCAACTGGCTGAAATTTTAGTCCGGATGGTGTCGAGCAAGCCAAGATCATAAAAAGAGTCAATGGGGAAATCACGATGAAAGGCAAGATCCACCATGCCACCAAAATTGCCTATATTTTGGAGACGTGCAGAGAGAGGAGGAGGATATCTTCGCCAATTCAACCCCATTCCCTAAATCCAAAATTCTCTTCAAACCCAATCGATGTGAAGAAGCGTGCCATTCGAGGGAAAAGAGAAAAAGAAGGTAGAATCACCTTCTCGGCACGCCGAGAAAGAAACCCAACAAACCAGGGGAAGGTTCTCATTGGAGGCAAAAATGGAGCAAGGAGCAAAAAAAATGAAGCGAAGAACCTCGCCCAAAGCGCAGAAGATTGGTGGTTCTCACCGACGATGGAAGCAAAGGATTCCGAGGAGAGACAACCCGAGGGCCAAATCGCCAAAAGTTCACCATTACAAGTCTTTGGCTCAGTTATCTCAAGGACACAGATCGATCGAGGAACAACAGTCTTCTTCGAGGTGCTCGAGACATCACTCACCTCGGATAAAATTTCTCAGAAATTTTTAAAGGAGCTCAGACCTCGAGAGATGCCTACCTCGGGATGCCTACTCAGATCAAGAGCCAAATTAGTCGATCAAGATGCGCAGTTCGACTATCAAGAGCCACCAGAGTCGATCCGAAGATGTGCAGTTCAGACCGACGAGCCAACTCAGATTCATATCGAGGAAATGCCACCAGTCCTCGTAACCCACTCGATGCAAACCGAGGACCTGAATGCACAAGCTTCAGATACTACCGAGGCTCAGAGCAAAATGTACTGGCGAGCTCCCCGAAAGACCTAATGCTTGATCCCTTAGCCGAAGCTTCTATCGAACCGTAGAGCCCGAGATGGAAGAAGGGCGAGGGGTCAAGAAGGCGAAAGGAGGAGCAAGGGGAACGGCTTCATCCTCGACCGATACCCCGAGCTCAAATTTCATACCCCGATCTCCGAAGATATATTCTTCGACATGACGAAGCAGGTATATCCTCAATCGACTCTTCCCGAGATGCTTGATATTGCTACATTCGTGAGGGGAAGACCGGTGGAATGAGGAGAATGCCTTTTCCCGACCGACTTCTCGTGGTTCGGCGACAAAGCTCAGATGAAAAATTCGATTTTGATGAGCTAGTTCGTAGGAAGCTAGCCGAGAAGAAAGCAATCGAGGTTGAGTGCCCGAAAGCAAATGGAGACAAATCCAAAGATGGAGATGGGGACCAACAGGAGATGCCGAGGATCGGTCTCAAACGTAAAAAGAGACTTCAGAGTGATCAACCTCGGATCGGTTAAGCACTCTTCGTACCTTTTTGGCACTATTAATAATTATGCCAAAGTTACCGAAAGTACTATCTTTAATTTCAAATGTCCGATAATCGACCGAGGCTCAATTGAGACCGGAGCTCGTGAGATGAAGCCGGAGCTCAGATGATCAAACAAAGACGAAAGTGCGTAAGGTCACGAGATTGATCTCACTCCCGCCATGGAGAAACTTGAGAAGATTGAGCCAATGTCGATCAAACTTACTCGATGGAAGCAACGCTTGCCAATCAAGCTCGACAATGGAAGGACTTAGCCATTCTTCTAAATCGGTGCGATACAAAACACTCTGACCACTCGATGACCTCCATGGAAGAAAAAGTCAATGTAAAGTCGATGGAGTCAAAACAGAGTTAAGTCTTTGAAATGAAACAAAAGCACAAGGAGTCGATCAATTTCTAGAGGTGAAACCGACAGAGAAAAAATGAGGTGCCGATCAAATCTGCCGCTGAGGAAATGAGCTCGGTGCTCATGACCAAGATGACAGAGATGCTTAAAGATGCACTCTCTCGCCGGTTTTGCCCACATATCTGAAGAACTGCTCTGGGGCTAAGAACCACATTAGAGAATGGAAGATGAGCAAGATCACCTAGCAGAGAGATCCGCCAGGTAAAGCAAAGAACAAGATCACATGGACACAAACTCTCTCCGGACTTCTTCCAAACTACGGTGCGAAGGGGGGAAAGGGAAGGTGCAGACCTCGTAAGTTCATGGCACGTACTTTGGAAAAGAAGGCTCGAAAGATGTCGAATGTACAATCTAGCCCAAGCCTTTAAAGAAGCTCTGAGCTACCGAGAAGTTGAAATTTGCTCAAGTAGAGAAGCTCGCCTTACATTCGAAGTTTCGAGCAAAAACCAAGCTTGAGGTTGCAAGAGAGAAACCGAAAAGCTAGAACTAAGGTTGGAACAAGCCAGCCGGTGCCGAATCGCCTATGAAGAGGAAAGCCTTGGGCGTTGTTCAACCTGTAGTAAGCGCAAGGGCTTCTAAGCCAATTCAGAGAAAATTGATTCGAAGATGCGAAGAATCTGAAGTCTCAACCTCGTAAGAAAGTCTTCAACTCCAGAGAGGCTCATGACACTCCAAAAAGAACAAGCTAAGAAAGCTACCGCTTCGCCTCGTGAACTTCGTGGATCGTAAAGAAGATAGACGAAGAGCGTAAGGTTGGCGAGTGACTTCGTAAAGTTTGCAAGCAAGAGGAAGGGAACATCGAAAAGCGCCAAGTGGCCCCATGTTGATAAATGGATGCCCATTAAACTCAACGACATGTGGGAAGAAGTGAAGAGAACCTTCGTTTCAATTATGATGTTCTCGTGGAATGGAGAGGGGAAGGCTCGCACTGTAACGAAGCTTTCATTGAACATCTTCTCACCTTTTATCCAAAGTATCTACAAAGTCGATTAACCTTGCGGATGAAGGTGGAGTACGATAGTAGCCCCCCCATCCATATTCCTATCCTCCTCCGAGACTTGGTAATGGCTTGGTAAATGAAAAGGCCATTACGCAAGAAATTGCTTTCAAGACTGTTGGTCATTGGGCCTAATCGAAACAAATCCGGATATCATCGAGAAAGAAATGAGTCAAGAAGAGATTCTTCTAATGTTTGATCCGGAAGTGCCCAATCGATGAAATCAAAATGAAGCAAACAGAGAGAAGACCAAGAGCCGAATCAAGACTAAAGACCAAGACTCGTAAGATTTTGTAGTCTTTAAATTTTTTTCTTTTTGATTTTGTTTGATAAATTCATTGTAATCAGAATGGTACACTTATCATCAATGAAGATTTATCATTATGCTCAAAAGATAATATCTCATTATCTTATTTTTCATGTCTTTATATTTGATATGCCCGACATTGTTGTTTGGTGATGAAATTGTTGAGAGATTCATTCTTTGAAGCAATTGTTGAGAGACATAACCAATCTTGTAATAGGATAAACCAAACCCCGAGTATAGGTTATATATCCGTAAATAAGATAGGTTTTGCATCATCAAAAAGGGGAAATTGTTGGGAGATGAATTTAATAAAAGATTATATGATTTTGATTAAGATCCCAAAACCCCCGAGTATGACATGTTCAAGAATGATCTTGATAAATGAGTCGATTTCAGTTTTTAGAGTATTCGGGATGTTATCTCGCAAAATGTATAGTAAGCGGATATAGTTTTTGATAAAAACCGAAGTCTCTCAAGACTCATTTTCAAAATGAAATCGAGATATCGAAAGACTCAAGATGGAAACGAGAACCGAAGACTCAAGATGAAGACTCAAGATATCACCAAGATAAATCTAAAGGCTCGTAAGACTCAAGACTCAAGATCCTCAAGACTCGTAAGACTCAAGACACAAGATCAAGATCGAGAAATCAAGATCAAGAATATCGAAAGCACAAGAATTCATCAAGACTCAAGAATGTATCAATGCTCAAGATGAACCTCAATGTTCCGAGGCAATCAATATATCTATCTCAAGGATGCAATATCGAGAAAAAACGCGATGCCTTAGAAAGTTAGATATTGCCAAGACATTCAAATGCGCAAAAAGGAACTAAGTCAAGTGTTGTTAAGGTTATATCAAACTCGAGTTTGTAACCAAAAGAGCTGCTGAAAGTGTCTACCTTTAACCGAGACAAAAGTCAAAAAGAGGAAGACGACATCAGTACCATACCGACACCGACAAAGGACAAGTCAAAAAAAAGATGTCGATGTAATAAAAGTTCCAGATCGCAAAAAAGTGAAGACCGGCTACATGAAAGGTTATTGCCTAAAAACGTGTTAGGGAGTGTCAAACTCTAAATATAGTCAAGTTTCACACACACCATAAGAGGGAACTCACAAAGCTATCTCTCCAACGGATAGTTTTCAAGAGTAACCTTGGTGTATGCCTATAAATACTGGTGACCCTCTACATCGTAAGGTTACGGGAAATTTATACGCAACTCAAGAGCTCAAACTTATTCTTGCAAAAAAAAAGCACTCAAATACCTTGAATTTCCCAAGTGCTTCTATATTGAAGAGAGCTCACTTTACTAAGCCTAGCTTGATAAGATTTATCCAAAGCTTAGTCGAGATATCCTAACCCTTTGCATTGTGCTTCATTGTAAAGGATATCTCATCCTAGTTGGAAACCAACAAAGAAACCCCAAACCCTTGAGAAGGTAGTTGGAGTGTGTTTGTTGGTGAGTAGAGTTGTAAAGAGTTAGTAAACTACGTGAGTAGTCGAAAAAACTCTAGAGGAGAAGTTAGTAAGCTACAGGTAGTCCGAAAGCTTGTGTGTGATTGAGTAAGTAAACTACGGAGGTAGTCGAAAAACTCAAGGTCGGGTTGAGTAAGTAAACTACGTGAGTAGTCGTAAAACTCAGGCCGAAGTTGAGTAAGTAAACTACGAGGTAGTCGAAAAGCTCGGTTGATAGTGAATTTCTCTCAAGAGTCGTGGAGAGTGGATGTAGGAGCTTGAGTCTCCGAACCACTATAACTCGCCGTGTTCTTTATCGCTTTCCTTATTTGTGCTTAATCGCCGTGATTAACTTGATTTCTCGAAAGCATACTTTTTCAATCGATATTCAGCTTGGAATCAATCCAATCGGGTTGCATAAGTGAATCACACCTAATCACTATTTCATAAGGGGAAGGTTTTCAAAGAAAAGCTTAAAACGAGTATAAACTAAGGGCCAACCATTCAAGACGATCGAAAGAAATAGAATGATAGTTACCAAACCGAACTCTCTTCCGAGGATTAAGTAAGTTAGTTATCCGATCCAAGCAACTCAGGATCTCTCGACACTCGAGACTCGATTGGGATTATCTCGAGGTATCTCGAAAGCGGCTTCGGGATCACTGCCTCAATGAGACTTTGATTCAGAGTGATCTGTGCTTCTCAGAACCTAACCTTCAGGATTATCTGACCCAAGCTGACCTCAGTAATAAAAAGTTTTAAAATACTGAACACGTGTATTCCCCCCCCCATACACGTGTAAGACTCGTTTTCACCGGGACCTACAAGTGTTATACCACCACTCTGCCAAAGATAACCAATTCATCCACTTCTTCGGTTTGATAAATGTCATGCATCTCAAGTATGTTTCCAAACATTTGTTCACCCTCTCACTCTGCCCGTCAGTTTGGAACCGTACGCGGACGATGTGCATCGCGTGAAACATGCCAAGGAAGGCACGCACGCGACACAGACACGCCATGTGGACGGGCATGACGCCAGGCGTAGGGCAGATCGCTCGACGCCAAGACGCGCATGGGCGCCTTGCGCACCACTGCTTGGCGCAGGAGGGCGATCGCAGATAGGCGAGGTCCGGGCGCGACGGCACCCCGCACGGGTACGCACGGAGCCTGCCGAGGTGCAGCCGAGACCTGCCGAGGCGTGTCGAGGCGCGGGCGGGAGATGCCTGTTGAGGCATGCCGAGGATGCCAAGGCCGTGCGGGCGTGATTGATCGGCCAAGGGGCCGGCCGGATGAGGGCGTACATTCCGACTGTGAGCTACTTGGAGTGGCATTTTGAGACGGAGTTCTTTTCGAGACGATCGAGTGGGAGAAATTCAAGACGACGTTTCTTCAAAATCAAGCCAAGAAAAATCAAAACATGACAATTGGATAATTTGTGCCCAAATGTTTATTTTTCTGCTTTTCTTGATTTATTGTTGTGATTTCTTGTGCTTTATTTAATTTGTTTAAATGTGTTTGCATGAGAATTGCCCAACGAAAAATCTCATCTTCGAAAAATTACTAAGTATGTTTAAACAATTAATTGACCTCCACGATTTATTTATTTGTGGATTCTTTTGGAGAAATTCCCCCCACGGGACGGCCAAGAGATAGATTTCACATGAATAAATTCCGAATGGATGATTGTGGGTTATTATTAGTGGCGACGATGACCCTCCCCACGAGGCTCGTTCAAAGCGAAGTAATAATTCTGTAATTAATCATGGTTATTACTTAGGTATAAAATTGATATGCATATACTTCCCCGTAGTCCCTGTCAATTTTATATTGGTCAAGTGGGAGCCAACTATTAATCTGGATATTAAAGGTTTATAATTGTTTCTTGTTTGTAACCTGCTTGAATGTGTTTAAATAATGACCCACCCCACGTGGCTTATATAAACTGTTTTGAGATGTTGGCTGATGCATGTTCATATTTTTTTGAGATTTTAATATGAATGCATGTGATTGAATTTTGTGATATATTTGTGCTTATACAAATTATTATTTATTTCAGTTCAGCATGTCGCAACCTTTTAAACCACAGTATTCTATACTTAAAGATCATCAGTTAACTAGTGAAAACTACTTCGTTTGGAAACGAAAAATCATGATTGTTCTAACTGCACAAAAATCCGAATGGGTGCTTGACACACTAAAACTCGAAAAACCTGCTAAAGATACTGGCATATGGGACGAGATGGAACATAGTGAATGGGAGTTGACTAATCAATTGGTGAAGGACACAATGTAGACAAATATGTCTAATTTGTTGAAACGCCTTCATCAAGGATTTGAATCAGCTGCAGACATTATGCAGAATCTCGAAGAGATGTTTTCACGTTCGACCCATATGGCTATCCAAATCATAAGGCTTGAAATGGCCAAGATAATAATGGAAGAAGGAACGACCTCAAGGGAGCACGTTCTTAGGGTTATGGTTCTATTTTAGGAGCTTGAGATTCTTGGCAAAAAATGCGATTTCAAAACTAAGGTTGATTTCATTCTCCGTACGTACTCTACCAAAGAGCTATGATCATTCCTATTTAGAATACCTATTGGAAGATCTAGATTTCATTGTGGGCGATCTTGTAAATTCTCTTACATTGGTCGAAGAGGAAGAGGAGCGCAAGAAAAAGCACTTGGTCACAAAAGGGTCTTCTTTTCCTTCTAGGCCAAATGGTGGTAAGAAGGGTGAGAAAGAAAGGCTAAACCAAGTAGACTCAACGTCCATTAAGAGTGAAGGGTCAAACAAGAGGAAACATTTGGAGAGCGGAAGTTCGGGACAATGGAGGTCAGCTTGTTCCAATCCTAATGGAAATGGAAAGAAAGGTAATTCTCATGCACTAGTTGTTGAAACTTGTTTAGCGGCGTATGCCTCCCATTTATGGGTAGTGGATACGGGATCCACTGATCATGTTTGTTTCACTTTACAGGGGTTCAAGCGGACCCGACAACTTAGTGGGAGTTTGATCCTCATCACACTGGGCGATGCTACGAGAGTGGCAGCTGAAGCAGTGGGAGAAGTGCACCTGTCTTTTGAAGATAGATTTTTAATTTTAAGAGATGTTCTTTACGTTCCTAGTTTTAGAAAGAATTTATTTCGGTTTCTAAACTTTACCTTGATGGATATTCGGTTACTTTTGATAAAGTTGTTACCATTTCTCTTTATGATAAATTTATCTGTAATGGAACGTTGTTGAATAATCTCTATACAATTAACTGTGCACACCACTCACGAAATGCATCCTATAACACATCAACTGTTTTTTATAAAAGAAAACGTTCATCAAACGTGAACGAGACACTTCTATGGCATCTTAGATTGGGACATATTAATCCAAAAAGGATTCAAAGGTTGGTAGAAGATGGTTCATTGGAGTCTCTCCGGGTTGAACCAATCCCAACTTGCGAATCTTGCTTGGAAGGTAAAATGACCAAGAGGGCATTCGGAACCAAGGGGAATAGAGCCAAAGAAATGTTAGAAATCATTCACACGGACGTATGTGGTCCAATGTCAATCAAAGCAAGAGGACGTTATGAGTACTTCATCACCTTTATTGATGATTACTCAAGGTAAGACTATATTTTCCTTATGAAGCATAAATCTGAGACCTTTGATAAATTCAAAGAATTTAAGGCTCAAGCAGAGAATCATAGGGAAAAACGTATCAAGTCTCTACGATCTAATCGTGGAGCGTACCTCAGCGATGAATTTTTGAACTACTTGTCAGATGAAGGGATTGTATCCCAGCTAACTGCACCCGGAACCCCTAAACAAAACGAGGTTGCAGAGCGAAGAAACATAACTCTTTTAGAAATGGTTAGATCAATGATTAGTTATGCGGATCTACCCAAGTCATTCTGGGGTCACGCCTTGGAAACAACGACTTATATTCTGAACTTGGTGCCATCCAAGTCGGTTCCCAAAACTCCTAAAGAATTGTGGACCGGGCGCAAGCCCAGTTTGAGACACATGAGAATTTTGGGGTGTCCGGCCTACGTGTTGGACAAGGAAGCCGGAAAATTGGATCCACGATCAGAATTAAGGCTGTTCATAGGATACCCCGAGGGAACAAAAGGGTGTATGTTCTATGGTCCCGAGGATCTAATAAGCACACACTTTAAATTTTTGGAAGAAGACTATATGAACGAAAGAAAGCCCAGAAGTGACATTACCTTAAATGAGCTTAGAGGGCTAACCTCAGTGCCAACTGTACAAGATGACATACCAAACGACACACTTACACAACCGGAACCTCGACGTAGTGGGAGGGTTGTGAGACAACCCGAGAGATTCATGGGGATAGGAGAGTCCTCGGACTTAGTCCCCGGTCAAGATGAATCAGACCCATGGACTTACGACGAGGCAATCCAAGACAAGGATGCGGTTTCTTGGCAAACAGCAATGGAAGCTAAAATGGGTTCTATGTATCATAACAGAGTGTGGGAGCCAGTCGAACCACTCAATGGGGTCAAACCCATTGGCTGTATGTGGGTATACAAGAGAAAAAGTGGACCGGACGCGAAGGTGGAAACCTTCAAGGCAAGGCTTGTGGCGTAAGGTTATATACTCAGAAAGAAGGGATCGACTATGAGGAAACCTTTTCACCTGTAGCAATGGTCAAGTCCATCTAAATTCTCTTGTCGATTGCTGCGCATCTCGACTTTGAAATCTGGCAAATGGATATCAAGACGACTTTCCTTAACGGAAGTCTTGAAGAAGAAATCTATATGCAACAACCCCAAGGCTTCATTGAAAAAGGCCAAGAACACCTAGTTTGTAAGCTCAAGAAGTCCATTTACGGACTCAAACAAGCATCCAGAGCTTGGAACCAATGTTTTGATCAAGTAATAAAGTCTTGTGGGTTTAATCAAAATGAATACGAAAGTTGTGTGTACAAGAAGCGTGTCGGAACTTCATTGGTATTCTTATTACTATACGTAGACGATATTCTGCTAATCGGAAATGATGTAAAGGTGTTGTCAGATGTAAGGGCATGGCTTTCAAAACAGTTTGATATGAAGGACTTAGGGGAAGCTAGACACGTGCTTGATCTCAACATCACTCGAGATTGCAAGAAAAGGATGATAGACTTATCGGAAGCTTCATATATAGACACTGTCTTGAAGCGATTCAGCATGCAGGATTCCAAGAAAGACTTCGTACCTTTCAGGCATGGAATCCATCTATCCAAGGATATGTGCCCTAAGACACAGAAAGAGATAGATGACATGAAAGGCATTCCTTATGCTTCGGCTGTCGGAAGCCTTATGTATGCAATGTTGTGTATATCCGCAATGTTGGGGCAGATATCAAAGTAATTCGGGAAAAGAGCATCGATTGGCTTTTAAGAACATTCTCAAGTATCCGGAACTGGGATAGAATGTTGGTTTAAAGTCTAATCCCCATCGGTTACACGGGAAAAGACTTAGACTCGTAAAATCTACCTCCCAGAAGTGTGTTTTGCATGGGGGGAGGAGCCAATGGAAAAGCGTAAGCTAAATGCATCGCTTCTACCATAGAAGCCTTTAACAATACGTAGGCGGCGAAAAGGCGGCGATTTTGCTCAAGAACTTCCTAGTGGACTTGGATGTAGTTCCGAATTTGCCCAGCACAATCACTCTTTACTATGATAATGCCGGAGCAGTTGCAAATTCAAGGGAACCAAGAGCCCACAAGGCCAGCAAACACATTGAAAGGAAATACCATATTACACGAGAAATCGTTAAGAGAGGAGATATAGAGGTGGCAAAGATCGCGTCAGAAGACAATCTAGCAGATCCATTCACAAAGGGTCTGCCTCAGAATACATTCGAGAGACATGTGAAAGGAATGGGTGTCAAGACCGTTGTCAATCTGCTTTGAGTATAAGTGGGAGATATTATTACGTTCGTGTAGGTGACATTAGATGTCACATATTAGGAACTACACGAGATGTGTTGTAGTATACTTAAAAGCAGACTTTGAGTATAAGTGGGAGATTGTTGGGGTTATACTGGAAAGTATGCTTTTACTTTGTATAACCAAACTGAATTTTCTGTCTTATTTACTGAAATAAATGATTTATCACTGATGCTTTAAATATCATTGAATGTTACATATATTTATGGCATAATTGTTCAATAAAACAGTACGTGTTACATTGTAGTTAATTTAGTGATACCAGATCACAGAAGATTAAATTAACAGTCCCTTGTAACTAAAAGTACGCTGTTCACGACCTAGATGGAAATGAACAATCCATCGTGAAAGGTTGAAGTGTAAGGCTCAGATTGACTTGTCTTGACAAAGAGGTTACACTAGTGCATGACTGATGCACTGAACAGGACCTACAGGAGGATAAATTCTTCAGCACTGAACCAGGAAGAATTAGACCTCAGTGTTCATTATTTCTTAATCTTCGTCCCTTAAATAGGATCGTGTGTGGTTAGTAATTATTGCTTTGACTTATGACGGGTAGAGAATCAATGAGATTCAATACTTTATATCTTAGGCAATATTACTGGTCACATGCGATTACTAAGATTTAATACGAAGAATTGTGTGTGAGTACGCTCATTTGATTTGCCCCCTTGGGAGGTTCATAAGATTTATCATACCAAATCTTGGAAGTGGAATTTGTTTCCGATATGGATAATAATGTTGAACCGTTCCTTGACCCAAGGACAAAAGATATTAATTCATGGAAAGCTATTTCAGTGGCTTGAATTAATTAATGGGCTAGATAATCTTAAACACGGGAAATGATAACCGGGAGCCATATTAACAGTAATATGGGTTAAGATGGATAGTGCAATATTAATTATGTAGTGGGATTAATTAATATTTATGGGCTTGAATAATATTGTGGCTCAATATTGGAAATTCAAGATCCATTAGAAGGTCTAATCTTAATTCTCCTAAAGGCCCCTCAAGTAGCCCAAAGATAATGTCCAATAACTGAAAAAAGGTGTTTAAAATAAAATAAATTATTGTTGCCTAATTTTCCTATTTTTTTCGAAAATGATAAATAAAAGAGGGAGAAAGATTTTCTTTGAATTTTGTTATGGAATGAGAATAAGTATTCTTGGAATACAAGTTTATCTCATTAAATTCAAGAAATCTCCCACATGGTTATTTGTCTTGAGATTTTTGAAAATTTTGAATAAATAACGAAGGAAAGATTTTTCTTGATTTTCTTGAAAAGATATTATGAAAGATATGTATTTTTAGAATACAAGAATATCTCATAAATTCAAGAAGATCCAAATCTTGGATTCCTTCATCCTTATTTTTTCGAAAATAACCATAATATTAGGAGGTGGAATTTTGTGAAATATTTAATTATGGAGAAAAGAATATATGAGATATATTCAAGATTTCTTGGAGATCAAGAAAAGATTTTTCCATCTTATTTTTTCACCCAAAATTTCGACCACCTCCTTCCCTATAAATAGGGGATGAATTTTTCATCCCCAAGTGCAATTCCATGTATTGGAAAAATTAGAAATCCACAAAGGTGGTGCAACATAATTTTATTTTTCCTTTTGTTAAATTGTTCGCTAGTTCCTACCACCGGATTGTTGAACAAGGACAAGGGAATACTTGAGAAGGACTTTTGGTGTGTTCGTGTGAACGGGATCCATCTTCTCAATGGTTGTCACTCCGAGAGGTTAGTTTTCGTAAACCCGTAGTAATTTCGCATGCGTAGGATTTACGTGAACTATTTGGATTCATGATTGGTTGTTGAATGGTTATTTGAATTCAACCCGAATAGATCTGGACAATTAATTCCCGAACAACTGGTATCAGAGCCTGGGTTTCGGGCTCTGAATTTTAAATTGTAATTTAATTCGTTTTCATTAAATTTGAAATTGGATAGTAGACATGCTAGATCTTTTTTGCAGGTATCCAATAGTCATGGAATTTAATGTGTTTATTTATGCATGCATATAAATTGTGGTTTATAATTCGATTCGTTCGAATTCGTTTTGCCTTGTGAGAAAATCCATGAGTAGATTAGGATTTGTTTGATTTGATCAATGTAATAGACTAGTCTAGATCTAGGTTTATTTATTTTTCGTAAATAAATTGTAACCGGATCGGAAACGGAGGCGTAGACGAAGAATTAAAAGGATAGATCCGGAACCATACGCTGACAATGTGCATCGCGCGAAACGTGCCAAGAATGGCAATCGCGCGATGCGGACGTCGCCATGCGGATGGGCACGACGCCAGCGCCGGTGGATCGGCCTGACTAGCGGGGCGCGACGGCAAAGGCGGGCGCAAGGCGAGGGTGCGCGGTGGCACCGCGCAGCGGGTGAGGCGGCAGGGTCAACGGGCGCACGCGCTGGTACGCTGCGCGCCTGCCGAGGCGCCAAGGCGCGAGGTCTCGCCGAGGTATCGCCGATGCCTAATGAGGCGCGTTTAGGATGGCATATGGGCGGTTTTAACCCTAACCCTAAGATTTAATTACGCCTTTGACAAGTGGTTAAACCCTATTAAATCTGTTACATTTAAGTGGTTAAAACCCGTCAAATGAAAACCAAATTTGGATCTTGGTGGGGTCATGGTATTAAGCAAACCCACCCCAGAATCTTAATTCAGATATATATATATATATTAAATGTATTAAGTAATAATGCGATAGTAGTTTAATAAGATAACAATACTATAATAAGAAAATACAGTATAATAAGATGTCTATTTTGATGAGGTATGTTTGATTAATGAATAATGAGTAACTGTAGTCCCTTTTGTGCTCTCTTTAATGTGAGATTGATTATGATATTATGTATTTTTTGTTTGTTTTAATTTGATGATTCTAGTTTATGTTTTATTTTTTAGGAACGATATGTATTTAAGAATGACATGTATGAAATTAGGAGTATGAATTAAAAAATAAAGGGAAAACGAAATTAAATATCTGGGGTGTTAAACTCGCTTCTTGGGGTTGATGTGGGCAGTATGGGTAGAAGCGGGTCCAAAAAACCCCGGCGAGGCGGGCAAGGTTTTTGGGTTAGGGAAAAAAAAATGGGCGAAGAGTTACGGGTTTGGCCAAACCCGCCCCGTTGCCATCCCTAAAGTCTTAGAGGCCGTCAAGGCCATGCGGCACGCAGTTGCTTTCGCCGAGGGTCGGATCTTGCGGCGTGCATCCCGGCAGTGAGCTACTTGGCGTGGCATTTCGAGACTGAGTTCTTTTCGAGACGATCGAGTGGGAGAAATTCAAGACGACGTTTCATCAAAATCAAGCCAAGAAAAATCAAACCATGACAATTGAATAATTTGTACCCAATATGTTTATTTTTCTGCTTTGCTTGATTTATTGTTGTGATTTCTTGTGCTTTATTTAATTTGTTTAAATGTGTTTGCATGAGAATTGCCCAACAAAAACTCTCATCTTCGAAAAATTACTAAGTATGTTTAAACAATTAATTGACAATTTTATTCCGGATAATAAAATTGAATTAATTTTGACCTCCATGATTTATTTAGTTGTGGATTCTTTTGGAGAAATTCCCCCCACGGGACGGCAAGAGATAGATTTCACATGAATAAATTACGAATGGATGATTGTGGGTTATTATTAGTAGCGACGATGACCCTCCCCACGAGGCTCGTTCAAAGCGAAGTAATAATTCTGTATTTAATCATGGTTATTACTTAGGTATAAAATTGATATGCATATACTTCCCCGAAGTCCCTGTCAATTTTATATTGGTCAAGTGGGAGCCAACTATTAATCTGGATATTAAAGATTTATAACTGTTTCTTGTTTGTAACCTGCTTGAATGTGTTTAAATAATGACCCACCCCACGTGGCTTATTTAAACTGTTTTGAGATGTTGGCTGATGCATGTTCATATTTTTTTGAGATTTTAATATGATACATGTGATCGAATTTTGTGATATATTTGTGCTTATACAAATTGTTATTTATTTCAGTTCAGCATGTCTCAACCTTTTAAACCACTGTATTCTATACTTAAAGATCATCAGTTAACTGATGAAAACTACTTCGTTTGGAAACGGAAAATCATGATTGTTCTAACTGCACAAAAATTCGAATGGGTGCTTGACACACCAAAACCCGAAAAACCTGCTAAAGATACTGACATATGGGACGAGATGGAACATAGTGAATGGGAGTTGACTAATCAATTGGTGAAGGACACAATGTTGACAAATATGTCTGATTTGTTGAAACTCCTTCATCAAGGATTTGAATCAGTTGCAGACATTATGTAGAATCTCGAAGAGATGTTTTCACATTCAGCCCATATGGCTATCCAATGCATAAGGCTTGAAATGACCAAGATAATAATGGAAGAAGGAACGGTCAAGGGAGCACGTTCTTAGGGTTATGGTTCTCTTTGAGGAGCTTGAGATTCTTGGCGAAAAATGCGATTTCAAAACTAAGGTTGATTTCATTCTCCGTACTCTACCAAAGAGCTATGATCATCCCTATCTAGAATACCTATTGGAAGATCTAGATTTCACTGTGGACGATCTTGAAAATGCTCTTACATTGGTCGAAGAGGAAGAGGAGCGCAAGAAAAAGCACTTGGTCACAAAAGGGTCTTCTTTTCCTTCTAGGCCAAATGGTGGTAAGAAGGGTGAGAAAGAAAGGCTAAACCAAGTAGACTCAACGTCCATTAAGAGTGAAGGGTCAAACAAGAGGAAACTTTTGGAGAGCGGAAGTTCGGGACAATGGAGGTCAGCCTGTTCCAATCCTAATGGAAATGGAAAGAAAGGTAATTCTCACGCACTAGTTGTTGAAACTTGTTTAGCGGCGTATGCCTCCCATTTATGGGTGGTGGATGCGGGATCCATTGATCATGTTTGTTTCACTTTACAGGGGTTCAAGCGGACCCGACAACTTAGTGGGAGTGACAAAAGACCACTCACCGGCATCCTTGGCAATGAACATTGCGGCTACAATGGACTTTACTCATCTTGACTCAATGAAACTCCCCTGATGTTTACTGGTATGATTAGCCCATTCTTTGGGAGGTTTTGTTGATTCGTGCTATATTTTTTTTGGAGATGCTTGGAAATGTAGTCCACTGGACGATCACAGATGCATTGGTAGGTGAGATTTGAGTTCTTGGGCAGTATGTGCTTTTTTTGGGCTGTGTTTTTGTTTTGTTTTAGTTGGGCTTGGTTTGTCTTAGTTGGGCCCTCTCTTTTGACCGTGATTTTTTGGGTCAACGTGTCCTTTGTTGTGGATCTCAGTTAGCCTTTTGGGCTGTTTGGTTTTCTGTTTTGGATTGGCCTCTATTAGGCTACAATCCTTTTGTTCTTACCTTGGACCAGGTTGTGGTCCCTCCCTTTTTTTTTATAAGATCTTTAGTTTAGTGACACTTATTTGTGAAACAAATAACACAAATAAACTAATACCTTTCATTCTAAAACACTGACACTTATTATTTAATCCAATAAAACTAATCAACTAAAACCTTTCATTCTAAACAAATGACACTTATTCGTGAAATCGTTAAAATTTATGAACATTACCTTTAATTCTAAATTACTTAAACTCAATAGTGAAACATATAACACTAGTCAACTAATACCTTTTATTCTAAACAAGTGACACTTTTTATGGAATCTGATAAAACTAATGAACTATTACCTTTCATTCTAAACAAGTGAAATTTAATAGTGAAACCAATAACACTAATCAACTAAAACATTTCATTGTAAACAGGTGATACTTAATAGTCAAACCAATAATTCTAATCAACTAATACCTTTCATTGTAAACAAGTGACACTTATTAGTGAAACTTATAACAATAATCAACTAATACCTTTCACTCAAAACAAGTAAAACTTTTTCGTGAAACCAATGACACTTATCAACTACTCCCTCCGTCTCGGAATGACTTAAACAATTACTGCTTCGCTCGTGTTTTAGAGATCGAGTTTTTTTTTAGTATACGAAATGATAAAGTAATTTTAAGAAATGCGTATGATAGAGGAGGGGTAAGACTATCATACCCCACCTTAAAAGTTACTTTATTATTTTAAATACTAATAAACAATTCGTTTGCCAAAACACGAGCAAAAAGGTAAGTGTTCAAGTAATCCTGGGACGGGGGGAGTAATACATTTCATTGTCAACAAGTTACACTTATTTGTGGAACCAATAAACTAATCAACTAATACCTTTCATCCTAAACAAGTAAAACTTATTTTTGAAACAATTAACATAAATCAACTAAGACCTTTCATTCTAAACAAGTGAAATTATTATTGAATCTGATAAAACTAATTAACTAATACCTTTCATTCTAAAGAAAAGACACTTATTGGTGAAATCGATAAAACTAGTGAACTAATACCCTTCATTCTAAAGAAAAGACATTTATTGGTGAAATCGATAAAACTAGTGAACTAATACCCTTCATTATAAACAAGTGAAACTTAATAGTGAAACATATAACACTAATCAACTAATACATTTCATTCTAAACAAGTGACACTTATTAGAGAAACCGATAATATTAATCACTAATTCTTTTCATTCTAAACAAGTGAAGTTTATTAGTGAAACCAATAACACTAATCAACTAATACCTTTCATCCTAAACAAGTGACACATATTTGTGAAACCATAAACTCAAATCAACTAATACTTTTAATTCTAAACAAGTGACACTTATTCGTGAAACCGATAAAACTAATCAACTAATAACTTTCATTCTAAACAAGGGAAACTTAATAGTGAAACATATAACACTAATCAACTATTACATTTCAACTATTACATTTCAAAGTGGTATAGCTCAAAGTGGTTGGAGCCCCACTACCTAGATCGAAAAGGTCTTTGGTTCAAAGTGGTTATAGCTTCAATTAAATTTGGAATAAAATTTTTCAAACCCCACTACCTACACTACAAAAAGGTCCTGGGTTCGAGACACCCAAGTTACATTATAAGACCATTCCAATTAAATTTGGAATAAAATTTTGGTCAAACTGGTATAGCTCAAGTGGTTGGAGCCCCACTACCTAGACCGAAAGGTCCTGGGTTCGAGACACCCAAGTTACATTATAAGACTATTCCAATTAAATTTGGAATAAAATTTTGTCAAACATCCCATAAAATTGGTATATAAGACCATTCCAATTAAAATTGGAATAAAATTTTTAGTCCCACATCCCTAAAATTGGACGATATAGAAATGTCCCGGGTTCGAGATCACCCAAAATGGTCCAAATTTTTATAAGACCATTCCAATTAAAATTGGAATAAAATTTTTAGTCCCTTCGGGGACATCCGATAAAATTGACATCCGATTAAAATTGGAATAAATATAGAGACATGATTAGCATGGCCCTTAGCATGGCCCCCTCTTTAAGATGACACACATAAATTGAGAAATGGTCCAAATTTTTTATAGTCAAAGTGGTATAGCTCAAGTGGTTGGAACCCCACTACCTAGACCAAAAGGTCCTGGGTCCCATCACTACCAGCACTAATGCACCGGATCCCATCAGAACTCCAAAGTAAAAGGAGAATGGCGTGATTTTAGAGGGAGAAGCTCTCGCTTCTCTCTAGACTCTTTGTTTCCAATCCGCGTCGTTTCTACTCCTTCTCCTTCGTTTTGCCTTCAATTCTTCACTCGATTTTCATCCTTTAATGGCTTTAGATTCTGGTTTTGTCAAATTATGCTCTGATAATCCTGGTCTAATCGAATTCGTGATCGAGAATTTTTCAGAAAAATTTAGGGCTTCGAAGCGGTTACAATTTTCGCCCATTTCTTCATCGATTTCGGAATCAAATTCCATGGTTTCCCCACGAATCTTACCCCCTGTTTCAGGGATTGTCAAAAATCATGCTGAAAGTGGTATCGGGGCTATCTGCGATTTGACGGCGAATCCACTTTTCTCAGAGGCGATTTCAGTTTGTACTGTTAAAGAATCGAAGGCCTCTTACGCTACAGTGACAATTTTGAATCTATCGGCGATCTATCCTGTTCAAGATCCGACCCCAAATTCATTTCCGACGCCAAAGTATGAGGGAGAGTTCTTCTCCGTGACGATCTTAGTCGAGGTGTATCAGAAGAGACTGGATTTGTTGAAGGACTCGCTGATTGGGAAATTTTTTTTCCCATCTGGAGACAAACCGCTTTCTACGGTGGCTCTGCGTGGGAAACTCCAAGCGATTTGGAAGGTCAGTGGCATTTGGAGATTCACTTCGTTGGGTAAAGGGTTTTTCAACGTCTGTTTTTGTAATCCCGAGGATAGGAGACGGATTTACGCCAAGAAAATTTGGATGTTGCATCCTGGTTACTTCCGCCTCTTCAACTGGTGCCCAGACTTTAATCCGTAGTTATGGATTCGTTTTCATGAATTACCGTTTGAATATTGGGATTCTTCGGTGATTTGGGCAATGGCTTGTTCGATGGGGGTGCCTCTCCGTATAGATGACCCTACGCTTAGTGGTTGTTATGGAAATTTTGCTAGACTTCTGGTTGAAGTTGATTTTAAACATGAAGTGAAGGAGAAAATCTTGATTAAGCGAAAAGGGCATAATTCGTTTGCGTTTGTTTCCATTGAGAATGAACCTGAGTTTTGTTCGTACTGTGGGATTGTTGGTCATAGTTGGGAGTCGTGCAGGGCTAGAGATGGCTCCATGCATAGTAAGCCAAAGAAGAAAGTGTGGGTTACAATGGTTGATTAGAGGCTTTCGGAAGCCTCTCCTCAATCGGAGGTTAACAAGAAATCCATGGAACTTGAAGGTTCACTTTGCAAGGCTCACACGGTGGAGACGTCCAATGCATTTGACGCCCTCCAAGACAACCTGTAAATGCTGCATTTGGCGGAAGTAGATGAGCAGGGCATTGAGCGGAAGGTGGATGACGAAGGAATGCTTGAAACAGGGGAACCTGGTTCGCGGGATACGGATGCAGGGAACCCGGCCACACTTTCGATGGTTCAAACTGGTACTAAGGTAAAGTCCATTCTAATGAAATCAAAACCGAGTTTTGGCCCGATTGCTTTATGTGCACGGAAAGAGGACAGCCCGAGTAAACGTGCTGCGACAGGGAGTTCTACCAACTTGAACATGGTTTCGAAGGACCACTCAAGTGCTGCAATGGCCATGAATATCGCTGCAACTAAGGAGTACAACAGGTTCGACTCGAAGAAATCTACAGGAGCTTGCCTATTAACGTTGCTGCTAATCGTGAACTCATGAGGTTGGATTCTTTGAAGCCGCCGTGATCATGCCAATTATCGAAGAGCCAAACCTGCTTTTGGTTCGCTCGTTTGTGGCTGTGTGACTTGTAGGTTGACTTTTCCTATTTTTTTGGTCATTTTGACCACTTCTTGTTGGCTTGTGTATTTGGGTTTTTGTTTGGGCTGCTAGTTGCTGGTTGTTGGCCTCCTTTGGGCCGTGTTTTTTTTTTTTTTGGGCTTTATTTTTGTGGTTTCGGCTTTGGGCCTTTTGTTGGGACAGGTGTATTTTGTTTGGGCCCATGTGCCTTTTCTGTTTTTCTTGGGCTGGTCTTTTTTTACTGCAGTCTTTTTCGCATAACTTGGGCCGGGTTGTGGCCCCTCCGTCTTTTTTTTTCTTCTTTTATAAGATCTTTAGTTTAGTGACGCTTATTTGTGAAACAAATAACACAAATAAACTGACACTTATTATTGAATCCAATAAAACTAATCAACTAACACCTTTCATTCTAAATTACTAAAACTCAATAGTGAAACATATAACACTAGTAAACTAATAACTTTTATTCTAAACAAGTGACACTTTTTATTGAATCTGATTAAACTAATCAACTATTACCTTTCATTCTAAACAAGTGAAATTTAATAGTAAAACCAATAACACTAATAAACTAATACATTTCATTGTAAACAGGTGATACTTAATAGTGAAACGAATAATTCTAATCAATTAATACCTTACTTTGTAAACAAGTGACACTTATTAGTGAAACTTATAACAATAACCAACTAATACTTTTCACTCAAAACAAGTAAAACTTATTCGAGAAACCAGTAACACTTATCAACTAATACATTTCATTGTCAACAAGTTACACTTATTGTTGGAACCAATAACACTAATCAACTAATACCTTTCATCCTAAACAAGTAACACTTATTTGTGAAATAAATAACACAAATCAACTAATACCTTTCATTCGAAATAAGTGACACTTATTAGTGAAACCGATAAAACTAGTGAACTAATAACATTCATTATAAATAAGTGAAACTTAATAGTGAAACATATAACACTAATCAACTAATACCTTTCATTCTAAACAAGTGACACTTATTAGATAAACCGATAATATTAATCACTAATTCTTTTCATTCTAAACAAGTGAAATTTATTAGTGAAATCAATAACACTAATCAACTAACACCTTTTATCCTAAACAAGTGACACTTATTCGTGAAACCGATAAAACTAATGAACTAATAACTTTCATTCTAAACAAGTGAAACTTAATAGTGAAACATATAACACTAATCAACTAATACCTTTCATTCTCTTTCCATTAAACCTTCATCTCCGCACTTAGGGGTTTTGGATCTTTGTTCTGCAAATCCCGGTTTAATTGAGTTCGTTGTGTTAAATTTCTCTGAGAAATTTGCCCATGGTGCTACGACGAAGGAAGGCTCTAATTAGGACGACGATGCGGTGATTCGATTCGACTCAGATTTTCCACGGCTTGAGTGGTTAGAGGGGAGTGACGTCTCACAGAAGGTGATTTTTACTGATTCAAAATCTACGGTCGGGGTAAGGGCCTCTTTTGCTGATGCTGCTTCGCGGCAATTACACCGGTTGTATCCCCCGCAAGATCCTACGCCTGTGACATTTTCGGTTCTGAGATCAACGAAGGGGTGTTTTTTTCTGTCTGCATTCAAACTGTTTGGGTTTAACTGTTTTTTCCAAGATATATTTTATCTCCCTAATAGCAAGTTTAGCTTGTCCACTAATATTTGGATGATATGGGGTAGACACTTTGTGATGAATTCCATATTTTTTTATTAGATTTTCAAAAGGTTTATTACAAAAGTGTGAACCCCCATCAATTATAATCACACGAGGCATTCCAAATCTTGAAAAAATAGTTTCCATCAAAAAATTTAAAACAATTTTATGATCGTTATCTTTACAAGGGATTTTCTCAATCCATTTTGAAACGTAGTCAACTCCAACCAAAATGTATTGATAACCAAAAGAAGGTGGATTAAAAGTGTTGGGATATTTGAGTTTTGATGAATTATGCCAAAACATTATCAACTTGTGTTATTAAAGCTAGTCTACAGATAACAAGTTGAGGGGGAACGAGAGAACAAGTTGAGGGGGAACTCATGAAATCAGATGAAGATGATCGAGATCAGACGAGGCTGCAGACGAGGCTGATCAAGATCAGATGAGTGAGATGAGTTTCGGAGTTAACTGGTGAGCTGATCAAAGAATCAGAAGTTACCTGATCAGATGGACCTGGGATCAGAAGATCAGATGACCTGATCAGAAGATGTTGGTCCTGATGATAACGAGTCTCACACGTGTATGGGGGGGGAATACACGTGTTCAGTGATTTTTAAAACTTTTCTTTCACTGAGGTCAGATGGGTCAGGTTATCCTGATGATTTGGCCCTGAGAAGCACTGATTGCCCTGAGTCAAAGTCTACTGAGACAATGATCCTGAGCTGCTTTCAAAAGCTTCAGATTAGCCCAACTGAGCCTGAGTTTATCAGAGATCCTGAGCTGCTTGGATCAGATAATTATCTTATTGAACCCTCAGTAGAGTTAGTTGAGTTTGGTAACTATCTGTTCTAGCTACTCAAGTGTGCTGAATGGTTGGCCCTATGTTTATACTCGTCTTTAGCTTTGCTGAAAATCTTCCTTTTAATAAAACAGTGATTAAGGCTGTGATCAGTTTGATGCAAGTTCAGTGGATTGGTTCCAACTGAATATCAGTGAATTATGCTTTCAGTGAAAAACATGCAACAGATAATAATGCAGTACAAAAAGTAAAACAACACAACAATTATAGTGGTTCAGAGACTCAAGCTCCTACATCCACTCTCTCTGACCTTCAGAGAAATTCCTTAGTGACCTGTCGCTTTCAGTGTCAGTAAAGTACAGTGTTGTCTTCCTCTGATTGGTTCTTGTCTTCAGTAAATGTAGACAAACATAACGGCTCTTTTTGGTCAATCTCTCTGAACAACACTGTACTTTACTGACACTGAAAGCGACAGGACATTGAATCATGTCAGTAGTACTATGTTCCAGACTGCAAAAATTGGTGATTGGCTACATCACTGCATATTTCCTAAAACATGCAAGGGAGTATTCAAACCTTAAATATAGCCGTTCATCAAACACCATAAGAGGAAACTCATGAAGCTATATCCTCCAACGGATAATTTTTCAAGAGTGACCTTGGTGAAGTTGCCTATAAATACTAGTGACCCTTTACATTGAGAGGTTACGGGAAATTTCAAAGCAACTCAAGAGCTCATTCGTATTATTGCAAATTGAAGCACTCGAAAACCCTAGAACTTCCCAAGTGTTTCACATTGGAGAGAGCTCACTATTCTAAGCCTAGAGTGATAGATATATCCAAAGCTTTGAAGAGATATCCTAGCCTTTTCATTCGTTCTTATTGTAAAGGATATCTCACCCTAGTTGGAAACAAACCAAAAACCCAAACCCATTGTTAAAGTAGTTTGTGTGTGTTTTGTTGGTGAGTTGGAGTTGTAAAGAGTTAGTAAGCTACAGTGAGTTAGGCAAAAAATTCTAGAGAAGAAGTTCGTAAGCTACTTGTGGTAGTCTGAACACTTGTGTGTGTTTGAGTTAGTAAGTTGCAGTGAGTCAGCCAGAAAGCTCAAGGTAGAAAAGTGAGTAAGCTACAGTGAGTTAGCCAGAAAGCTTTAGGAAGTTGTTAAGGAATTTCTCTGAAGATCAGAGAGAGTGGACGTAGGAGCTTGAGTCTCTGAACCACTATGATTGCTGTGTTGTTTTGCTTTTTGTACTTCATTATTATCTGTTGCATGTTTTCACTAAAAGCATAATTCACTGATATTCAGTTGGAACCAATCCACTGAACTTGCATCAAATTGATCACAGCCTTAATTACTCTTTTATTGAATGTCTCTGACAATGTTTTGAATGGAATTTCCCCTGAGGAAGATGGTTCTCTTTCTCCTTTTCTGTTGTTCCCTGAATTTAATGAACTACCTGAACCTAACAGTTCTGATGTTGAGGATACTACTGAAGGGGGAACATCCAGGAGAAAATGGTTGGATAGTCATCCTAAAAGTCAGATTGTGGTTGATCTATCAGATGGTGTTAAAACAAGAAGGTTCCATGGAGAAAGTGCTTTGTTCTGCTGCTTCCTATCTGAAAAAGAACCTTCTGAGATTGAAGAAGCCCTACAAGATTCTTTTTGGATTACTGCTATGCAAGAAGAGCTGAATCAGTTCTCAAGGAATGAAGTTTGAGATCTAGTGGATAGACCTAAGAGGCACGTTGTTATTGGAACTAAGTGGGTGTTCAAGAATAAGAGACATGAAAACAACAACATTGTGAGAAACAAGGCAAGGCTAGTTGCACAAGGTTATTCCCAAGAAGAAGGCTTGGATTATGATGAAACCTTTGCACCTGTTGCAAGACTAGAAGCCATCAGATTGTTTCTTGCATATGCTGCCCACATGAAATTCACAGTCTATCAGATGGATGTGAAAAGTGCATTTCTGAATGGTGTGCTTAAGGAAGAGGTTTATGTGGAACAACCTCCTGGTTTCAGACAGAATGACCAAGTTTACAGGCCTTGTATGGTCTTAAGCAAGCACCCCGAGCATGGTATGATACCCTTTCTCAGTTTCTTACTAACCATGGTTTTATCAAAGGAACTATTGAGAGGACTCTGTTCAGGATAGAAGATGGGAAAGACATCTTACTTGTTCAGATTTATGTAGATGACATCATATTTGGATCTCCAAATCATCAGCTGTGTGAAAAGTTTTCTACCCTGATGAAAGGAAAGTTTGAGATATCAATGATGGGGGAGATGAATTTCTTTCTTGGACTTCAGGTGAAACAAACTAAGGAAGGAATTTTCATCAATCAAGCAAAATACACCAGAGATCTGATTGCAAAGTATGGTGTACAGAATTGCAATGCAGTTAGAATTCCTATGAATACTAACTACAAGATGGATCCTGATCCTGAAGGCAAATCAGTAAATCACCCTAATTATAGAGGGATCATTGGATCACTGCTATATCTCACAACAAGTAGGCCTGATATAACATTTGTTGTTGGGATATGTGCAAGATACCAAGTTAATCCTAAGTTTAGTCACATGGAGGCCGCCAAAAAGATTCTCAAATATCTTAAAACTAATCGTGAATAGAGGATTATGGTATCCAGCTGATGATAACCTTGAATTAACTGGTTATTCAGATGCTGATTATGGAGGATGTAGAATTGACATGAAATCTACCACAGGAACTTGTTGTGCACATGCTAATATCATGGTTTTCAAAGAAACAAACCTCGATTAGCATCCAATCTCTTTGACCGTTTGAATACATGGTCTGCAGGAAGTCACAGCATGCATTCTTTGCCTCGCACAACAATTGAGGATTATAAGATTATAGCCAATGAAGTACCTATATTTTGTGATAATAATAGTGCAATTGCTATTACACAAAATCCTGTATTGCACACCAGACGTAAGCATGCTGATATCTTGACTAAACCTTTGGCTGAATCAAGATTTCAGGAACTATCAGTTGAATTAGGTATGTTGGATCCAGATGAATAAAGCAAATCTGAAAAATTGAAGGTTTTCAGATGCATGAAGTTTTCTCAGACTGAGGCTCAGTTGGAGCACCCAAATTTCGGTTGGAAAAAGTTGTACAAACTCCGGTGATTGATTTCATCCCATCCTGGATAAATTGGAGAAAGTGGTGCCAATAGTTGAAAAAAGTGACTCAAATTGAAGAAACCTTGGCAAAAGCAATCTCAAAAAGCGGAAAATCTGAGTTCATCTTCGGACATGCCGCAACTACAAACTACTCTTTGCAGATAAAATGACTACTTTGGAAGGAAAGATTGATGTAGTCAAAACTGAGCTCAATGCAGAGATGAAGCAGATGTATCAAGAAAGAACTGTCTATCTTGAAGCCAAGCTGGTTGAGAAGAATGATCTGATGATCAAAACAACTGTTGAGGAAATGGGCTCTATGCTCATGACCAAGATGACAGAGATGATGCATGATGTCTTCTCAAATCAGTTCGCACCTCTTTCAGATGAGTTCTCAATGGCTAAGAATTACATGAGAAGGCTAGAGGATGAGCATGATCACCAAGGTGGGAAGTCGAAGTATAAGGAAAGAGCAATACCATATGGATCTTGCCCGACTCAAATTACTCCCAAGGTATGGTTCCAAAAAGGGAAAGGCCTGTGGCAATTAAGTGAGTTGTTGGCACAAACCTTGGAGAGAAAGGCTCAAAAAGAAGCTGAAAGAAAGAAAATTGCTGAAGCCTTAAGAGAAATTGAAGCCACTGAGAAATTAAAATTCAAAGAAGCTGAGAAACCTATCTTCACTCAAACATCTGAGCAAACTATTCAGGAAGAAATTTCTGAGAAACTAAGTGATAGAAGGATAATTAAGACAAGCAAAGCCGGTGAAGATCAAGTCAGACCTGAAAAGAGAAAGGTTGTTGCATTTGTGGAGCAAGAAAAGAATAAAAGAGCTAAAGCTTCTAAGCCTACTCAGAGGAAATTGATAATAGATTTTGAAGAATCTGAGGAAGAAGCTGAAAAAGAAGAAACTGAAATTCAGAAAGAAGTCTTCAATACCAAGAAAACTCTGAAAACCCTTCAAATCGAAAAAGAGAAGAAGACTGCTGCTTCTGTGTCAGGTGTTCCTGTGATCAGGAAAAAGAAAGAAGGAGAGCAGAAAAGAAGAAGTGGTTTTAAAAAGTTTTTGAGCAAAAGGAGGGGTACAGAAAAAACTCAGAAATGGCCGCACATTGACAAATGGATGCCTATTCAGTTCAATGATGCATGGGAGGAGATCAAGAGAACCTTCTGGTTCTATTATGAGATTCTGAGAGAATGGAGGGGGAGCAGCTCGGATATGAATGAAGCCTTCATTGAGTACTTACTGACATTCAATCCTAAGTACCTGCAAAGTTGGATCAACTTGGCAGATGAAGGAAATACTCAGATAGTAGCCCCTGGTCCATACACTTACCCAACTCCTAGACTTGAGAATGGCTATGTGAATGAAACAGTCATTTCTCAGGAGATAGCTCAGTATGCCATCCAGCTAGGCCTAACAGGAAACAACCCTGATATAATCAAAGCAAGGGATGAACTGAAGAAGAGATACTATGGAATGTTCAATCTGGAAGTGCCAGAGGATGAAGTGGAAGAAGACTGAAGACTTTTGTACTTCTGTTTTTGTTTTTGATTTTCATTGTAATCTGTAACTCTTATCCTACATCAATGAAAATTTTATCTTTATGCTCAAAGATAATATCTCATTATCTTTTTACATGTCTTTTATGTTTGATATGCCTTATGTTTTGAAATTGTTGGGAGAATTACCATTTTGGATTGTAATAGACAAACTGAAACCTGAGTATAGGTTAGGTTTTCATAAATGTAACAAGATGGTTTTGGCATCATCAAAAAGGGGGAAATTGTTGGGAGATGATTTTAATAAAGAAGTTTTGATTAGATCCCAAAAACCCTGAGTATGACATGTTCAGGATAATCTTGATAGACTGAGTCTGGATTCAGTATAGATTATTCAGGAAGTTATCTGCACCATGTATAGTCAGCAGATATAGATAAGGTTAGATTTTGAAAGACACTGAAGACTTAGTAAGTCGCTGAAGACACTGAAGACTCAGTAAGTCGCTAAAGACACCAAGACAATGAAGTCGCTAAAGACATCAAGACTCAATGAAGTTCTTTGAAGACATCAAGACTCGATGAAGTCTTTCAAGACATCAAGACAACATCAGATTTTATCGACGACATCGAAAGCGACGGGACACCGAAATCATGTCAAGAGTACTATGTTCCGTGATCGCAAAAATTGGTGATTGGCTACATCACTGCATATTTCCTAAAACATGCAAGGGAGTATTCAAACCTTAAATATAGCCGTTCATCAAACACCATAAGAGGAAACTCATGAAGCTATATCCTCCAACGGATAATTTTTCAAGAGTGACCTTGGTGAAGTTTGCCTATAAATACTAGTGACCCTTTACATTGAGAGGTTACGGGAAATTTCAAAGCAACTCAAGAGCTCATTCGTATTATTGCAAATTGAAGCACTCGAAAACCCTAGAACTTCCCAAGTGTTTCACATTGGAGAGAGCTCACTATTCTAAGCCTAGAGTGATAGATATATCCAAAGCTTTGAAGAGATATCCTAGCCTTTTCATTCGTTCTTATTGTAAAGGATATCTCACCCTAGTTGGAAACAAACCCAAAACCCAAACCCTTTGTTAAGGTAGTTTGTGTGTGTTTTGTTTGTGAGTTGGAGTTGTAAAGAGTTAGTAAGCTATAGTGAGTTAGCCAAAAAACTCTAGAGAAGAAGTTAGTAAGCTACTTGTGGTAGTCTGAACACTTGTGTGTGTTTGAGTTAGTAAGTTGCAAATTGAGTCGACGAGAAAACACAAGGTAGAAAAGTGAGTAAGCTACTGGTGAGTTAGCCGAAAAGCTTTAGGAAGTGGTTAAGAAATTTCTCTCAAGATCAGAGAGAGTGGACGTAGGAGCTTGAGTCTCTGAACCACTATAATTGCTGTGTTGTTTTGCTTTCTGTACTGCATTATTATTTGTTGCATGTTTTCACTAAAAGCATAATTCACTGATATTCAGTTGGAATCAATCCACTGAACTTGCATCAAATTGATCACAGACTTAATAACTGTTTTATTGAAGGGAAGATTTTCAGCAAAGCTAAAACGAGTATAAACATAGGGCCAACCATTCCTCACACTTGAGTAGCTAGAACAGATAGTTACCAAATCAACTAACTCTCTTGAGGGTTCATAAGATAATTATCTGATCCAAGCGCCTCAGGATCTCTGATAAACTCAGGCTCAGTTGGGCTAATCTGAAGCTTCTGAAAGCAGCTCAGGATCATTGTCTCAGTAGACTTTGACTGAGGGCAATCTGTGCTTCTCAGGGCAAAATCATCTGGATAACCTAACCCATCTGACCTCAGTGAAAGAAAAGTTTTAAAAATCACTGAACACGTGTATTCCCCCCCCCATACACGTGTGAGACTCGTTAGCACCGGGACCAATTTTCTGTAGTCAATGCACACATGCCAACCAGTAACTGTCCTAGTTGGAATCAATTCATTGTTGTCATTTTTAACTACAGTTACCCCAGATTTCTTAGGTACAACTTGAGTAGGACTTATCCATTTACTATCAGAAATAGGATAAATAATGTCATTATCTAGTAGCTTAATGACTTCATTTCTTATCATTTCTTTCATATTAGGATTAAGCCTTCGTTGCATTTGCCTAGAGGGTTTAACATTTTCCTCTAAATAAATGTTATGGGTACATATTAATGGGTTAATTCCTTTTATGTCAGATATAGTCCATCCTATTGCATGTTTGTGATCTTTTAGTACTTCTAACAATTTATGCACTTGATCATGGTTCAATTTCGAGGATATTATTACCGGATATGTATCATTATCATCCAAATAGGCATACCTCAAATTTGATAACTGTTTCTTGTTTGTAACCTGCTTGAATGTGTTTAAATAATGACCCACCCACGTGGCTTATTTAAACTGTTTTGAGATGTTGGCTGATGCATGTTCATATTTTTTTGAGATTTTAATATGATGCATGTGATCGAATTTTGTGATATATTTATACAAGTTGTTATTTATTTCAGTTCAGCATGTCGCAAGCTTTTAAACCACTGTATTCTATACTTAAAGATCATCAGTTAACTGGTGAAAACTACTTCGTTTGGAAACGGAAAATCATGATTGTTTTAATTGCACAAAAAGTCCGAATGGGTGCTTGACACACCAAAACCCGAAAAACCTGCTAAAGATACTGGCATATGGGACGAGATGGAACATAGTGAATGGGAGTTGACTAATCAATTGGTGAAGGACACAATGTTGACAAATATGTCTGATTTGTTGAAACGCCTTCATCAAGGATTTGAATCAGTTGCAGACATTATGCAGAATCTCGAAGAGATGTTTTCACATTCGGCCCATATGGTTATCCAAAGCATAAGGCTTGAAATGGCCAAGATAATAATGGAAGAAGGAACAGTCAAGGGAGCACGTCTTAGGGTTATGGTTCTCTTTGAAGAGCTTGAGATTCTTGGCGAAAAATGTGATTTCAAAACTAAGGTTGATTTCATTCTCCGTACGACCAAAGAGCTATGATCATCCCTATCTAGAATATCTATTGGAAGATCTAGATTTCACTGTGGACGATCTTGTAAATGCTCTTACATTGGTCGAAGAGGAAGAGGAGCGCAAGAAAAGGCACTTGGTCACAAAAGAGTCTTCTTTTCCTTCTAGGCCAAATGGTGGTAAGAAGGGTGAGAAAGAAAGGCTAAACCAAGTAGACTCAACGTCCATTAAGAGTGAAGGGTCAAACAAGAGGAAACATTTGGAGAGCGGAAGTTCGGGACAATGGAGGTCAGCCTGTTCCAATCCTAATGGAAATGGAAAGAAAGGTAATTCTCACGCACTAGTTGTTGAAACTTGTTTAGCGGCGTATGCCTCCCATATATGGGTGGTGGATACGGGATCCACTGATCATGTTTGTTTCACTTTACAGGGGTTCAAGCGGACCCGACAACTTAGTGGGAGTGAAATGTAGTCCACTGGACAATCACAGATGCATTGGTAGGTGGGATTTGAGTTCTTGGGATGTATGTCCTTTTTTTGGGCTGTGTTTTTGTTTTTTTTTAGTTGGGCTTGGTTTGTCTTAGTTGGGCCCTCTCTTTTGACCGTGATTTTTTTGGCCTGCGTGTCCTTTATTGTGGATCTTAGTTAGCCTTTTGGGATGTTTGGTTTTCTGTTTTGGATTGGCCTCTATTAGGCTGCAATCCTTTTGTTCTTACCTTGGACCAGGTTGTGGTCCCTCCCATTTTTTTCTTTTTGATAAGATCTTTAGTTTAGTGACACTTATTTGTGAAACAAATAACACAAATAAACTAATACCTTTCATTCTAAACAACTGACACTTATTATTTAATCCAATAAAACTAATCAACTAAAACCTTTCATTCTAAACAAATGACACTTATTCGTGAAATCGTTAAAATTTATGAACATTACCTTTAATTCTAAATTACTTAAACTCAATAGAGAAACATATAACACTAGTCAACTAATACCTTTTATTCTAAACAAGTGACACTTTTTATTGAATCTGATAAAACTAATCAACTATTACCTTTCATTGTGAAACCAATAACACTAATCAACTAAAACATTTCATTGTAAACAGGTGATACTTAATAGTCAAACCAATAATTCTAATCAACTAATACCTTTCATTGTAAACAAGTGACACTTATTAGTGAAACTTATAACAATAATCAACTAACACCTTTCACTCAAAACAAGTAAAACTTATTCGTGAAACCAATGACACTTATCAACTACTCCCTCCGTCTCGGAATGACTTAAACAATTACTGTTTCGCTCGTGTTTTAGCGATCGAGTTTTTTATTAGTATATGAAATGATAAATAATTTTAAGAAATGTGTATGATAGAGGAGGGGTAAAACTATCATACCCCACCTTAAAAGTCACTTTATTATTTCAAATACTAATAAACAATTCGTTCCCCAAAACACGAGCAAAAAGGTAAGTGTTCAAGTAATCTTGGGACGAGGGGAGTAATACATTTCATTGTCAACAAGTTACACTTATTGGTGGAACCAATAAACTAATCAACTAATATCTTTCCTCCTAAACAAGTAAAATTTATTTTTGAACAATTAACACAAATAAACTAATACCTTTCATTCTAAACAAGTGACACTTATTATTGAATCTGATAAAACTAATTAACTAATACCTTTCATTCTAAAGAAAAGACACTTATTGGTGAAATCGATAAAACTAGTGAACTAATACCCTTCATTCTAAAGAAAAGACACTTATTGGTGAAATTGATAAAACTAGTGAACTAATACCCTTCATTATAAACAAGTGAAACTTAATAGTGAAACATATAACATTAATCAACTAATACATTTCATTCTAAACAAGTGAAGTTTATTAGTGAAACCAATAACACTAATCAACTGCCTTTCATCCTAAACAAGTGACACATATTTGTGAAACCATAAACTCAAATCAACTAATACCTTTAATTCTAAACAAGTGACGCTTATTCGTGAAACCGATAAAACTAATCAACTAATAACTTTCATTCTAATCAACTAATCAAGTGGTTGGAGCCCCACTACCTAGACCGAAAGGTCCTGGGTTCGAGACACCCAAGTTACATTATATGACCATTCCAATTAAATTTGGAATAAAATTTTAGTCAACGTGGTATAGCTCAACTGGTTGGAGCCCCACTACCTAGACCGAAAGGTCCTGGGTTCGAGACACCCAAGATACATTATAAGACCATTCCAATTAAAATTGGAATAAAATTTTGTCAAAGTGGTATAGATCAAGTGGTTGGAGCCCCACTACCTAGACCGAAAGGTCCTGGGTTAGAGACACACAAGTTACATTATATGACCATTCCAATTAAATTTGGAATAACATTTTTAGTCCCTTCGGGGGACATCCGATAAATTTGGAATGATACAGAGAAGATTAGCATGGCCCCTGAGCAAGGATGACACACATAAATTGAGAAATGGTCCAAATTTTTTAAAGTCAAAGTGGTATAGCTCAAGTGGTTGGAGCCCCACTACCTAGACCAAAAGGTCCTGGGTTCGAGACACCCAAGTTATATTATAAGACCATTCCAATTAAATTTGGAATAATTTTTTTCCTATTTATGACAAGTTATTTTCTGCATACCATACATTTAAGGGTGCGATCATACCAGCACTAATACACTGGATCCCATCAGAACTCCGAAGTAAAGGGAGAATGGCGTGATTTTAGAGAGAGAAGCTCTCGCTTCCCTCTAGACTCTTCGTTTCCAATCCGCGTCGTTTCTACTCCTTCTCCTTCGTTTTGCCTTCAATTCTTCACTCGGTTTTCATCCTTTAATGGGTTTAGATTCTGGTTTTGTCAAATTATGCTCTGATAATCCTGGTCTAATCGAATTCGTGATCAAGAATTTTTCATAAAAGATTAGGGCTTCGAAGCTGTTACAATTTCCGCCCATTTCTTCATCGATTTCGGAATCAAATTCCATGGTTTCCCCACGAATATTACCCCCTGTTTCAGGGATTGTCAAAAATCAGGATGAAAGTGGTACCGAGGCTATCTGCGATTTGACGGTGAATCCACTTTTCTCAGAGGCGATTTCGGTTTCTACTGTTAAAGAATCGAAGGCCTCTTACGCGACGACGACAACTTTGAATCTATCGGCGATCTATCCTGTTCAAGATCCAACACCAAATTCATTTCCGACGCCGAAGTATGAGGGAGAGTTCTTCTCCGTGATGATCCCAGACGAGGTGTATCAGAAGAGACTGGATTTGTTGAAGGACTCGCTGATTGGGAAATTTTTTTTCCCATCTGGTGACAAACCGCTTTCTGCGGTGGCTCTGCGTGGGAAACTCCAAGCGATTTGGAAGGTCAGTGGCCCCTGGAGATTCACTTCGTTGGGTAAAGGGTTTTTCAACGTCTGTTTCAGTAATCCCGAGGACAGGAGATGGATTTACGCCAAGAAAAATTGGATGTTGCATCCTGGTTCCTTCCGCCTCTTCAACTGGTTCCCAAACTTTAATCCGTATAAACTTAACTCTTCCAAAGCGCAGTTATGGATTCGTTTTCATGAATTGCCGTTTGAATATTGGGATTCTTCGGTGATTTGGGCAATGGCTTGTTCGGTGGGGGTGCCTCTAAGTATAGATGACCCTACGCTTAGTGGTTGTTATGGAAATTTTGCTAGAGTGCTGGTAGAAGTTGATTTTAAACATGAAGTGAAGGAGAAAATCTTGATTAAGCGAAAAGGGCATAGTTCGTTTGCGTATGTTTCCATTGATAATGAACCTGAGTTTTGTTCGTACTGTGGGATTGTTGGTCATAGTTGGGAGTCGTGCAGGGCTAGAGATGGCTCCCTGCATAGTAAGCCAAAGAAGAAAGTGTGGGTTACGAAGTTTGATTCGAGGCTTTCGGAAGCCTCTCCTCAATCGGAGGTTAACAAGAAATCCATGGAACTTGAAGGTTCACTTTGCAAGGCTCACACGGTGGAGACGTCCAATTCATTTGACACACTCCAAGACGACCTGGAAATGCCGCATTTGGCAGAAGTAGATGAGCAGGGCATTGAGCGGAAGGTGGATGACGAAGGAATGCTTGAAACAGGGGAACCTGGTTCACGGGATACGGATGCAGGGAACCCGGCCAAACTTCCGATGGTTCAAACTGGTACTAAGGTAAAGACCATTCTAAAGAAGTCAAAATCGAGTTTTGGCCCGATTGCTTTATGTGCACGGAAAGAGGACAACCCGAGTAAATGTGCTACGACAGGGAGTTCTACCAACTTGAACATGGTTTCGAAGGACCACTCAAGTGCTGCAATGGCCATGAATATCGCTGCAACTAAGGAGTACCACAGGTTCGACTCAAAGAAATCTACAGGAGCTATGCCTATTAACGTTGCTGCTAATCGTGAACTCATGAGGTTGGATTCTTTGAAGCCGCCGTGATCATGCCAATTGTCGAAGGGCCAAACCTCCTTTTGATTCGCTCGTTTGTGGCTGTGTGACTTGTAGGTTGACTTTTCCTATTTTTTTGGTCATTTTGACCACTTCTTGTTGGCTTGTGTATTTGGGTTTTTGTTTGGGCTGCTAGTTGCTGGTTGTTGGCCTCCTTTGGGCAGTGTTTATTATTATTATTTTTTTGGGCTTTATTTTAGTGGTTTCGGTTTTGGGCCTTTTGTTGGGACAGGTGTATTTTGTTTGGGCCCATGTGCCTTTTCTGTTATTCTTGGGCTGATCTTTTTTTTCGCATCTTTTTTTTCGATAACTTGGGCCTAATGCAGGCCCCTCCGTTTTTTTTTTTTTTTCTTCTTTTATAAGATCTTTAGTTTGTTGGGAAATAAGTTGCACGGATCTATTCGGGATAAATATTTAAATACAAATTTAATTCTTATAATTATTACTAGCATGAATTAATCCTATATTAATTCAAATAATATTCCAACAACAAATCATGCATATAATCAATTCACGTAAATCCTACGCATACGGAATTTCTACGAGTTTACGTGAACGTACCTCTTGGAATGGTGATGGCCTTGTTGATTAAACACACCAAAAGAACCTTCACAAGTATTCCCTTAATCCTTGCTCGACAATCCAGTGGTAGGATGCTTGCGAACAATTAACAAAAGGAAAATAAACTTTGTTGCACCACCTTTGTGGATTTACTAATTTTTCCAGCACATGGAATTGTACTTGGGAATGAAAGAATCATCCCCTATTTATAGAGTAGTGGTGGTCGAATTTTTAAGGCAAAAACAATGTGGGGAAATCTTTTCTTGATCTCCAAGAAATCTTGAATATATCTCCTATATTCTTTTTCCCATAATTATAATATTGCACAAAATCCCACCTCCTCTTTGTTATGGAATATTTTTGAAAAATAGGGGCAAGAATCCAAGATTTGGATCTTCTTGAATTTATGAGATATTCTTTTATTTCAAGAAATAAATATCTTTCATAATATCTTTTCAAGAAAATCAAGAAAATCTTTATTTCCCCTTTTTCCTCAAAAAAATTCGAAATATCCTATATGGATGACTAAGTGGGAGATTTCTTGAATTTAATGAGATAATCTTGTATTCCAAGAATACATATCTTCATTCCATAACAAAATTCAAAAATCTTTTCTCCCCCTTTTAATCCATAAATTTTTAATCCATAAATTCTTTTTTATTTTAAACACATTTTTTTTCATTATTGGACTTTAAGATTATCTTCCAATGGATTAATTAATTCAAGCCACAATATTATTCAAGCCCATAAAATTAATCCCACTAGCTTTATCCATTAATTAATATCTTTTATCCTTTATTATTTTTTCGGTTCAACATTATTATCCATTAATTAATTCAAGAAAATAGTTCCCATTAAAGATTTGGTATGATAAAGCTTCAACATTAATCCATCCCCAAGTTCCACTTGCAAGATTTGGTATGATAAAGCAAATGAACCTCCCAAGATACGAACAAAGCAAGGATTCTCCGTATTAAATCTTAGCAATCACATGTGACCAATAATATTGCCCAAGATAAAAAGTATTGAATCTCGTTGATTCTCTACCCATGATAAGTCAAAGCAATAGTTACCAACCACACGTGATCCTATTTAAGAAACGAAGATTAAGAAATAACGAACCACTGAGGTCTAATTCTTCCTTGTTCAGTTCTGAAGAATTTGTCCTCCTTTAGGTCCTATTCAGTGCATTAGTCATGCACTAGTGTAATCTCTTGGTCAAGACAAGCCAATCTGAGCCTTACACTTCAACCTTTCACGATGGATTGTTCATTTCCATCTAGGTCGTGAATGATGTACTTTTAGTTACAAGGGACTGTTAATTTAATCTTTTATGTCTGGTATCACTAAATTAACTACAATGTAACACGTACAATTTATTGAACAGTTATGCAGTAAATATATGTAACATTCGATGATATTTAAAGCATCAGTGATAAATAATTTATTTCATTAAATAAGTCCGAAATTCAGTTTTGATTATACAAAGTAAAAGCATACTTTCCAGTATAATCCCAACAAAGCAGATTGGCAACGGTCTTGACACCCATTCCTTCCACATGTCTCTCGAATGTATTCAGAGTCAGACCCTTTGTGAATGGATCTGCTAGGTTGTCTTCTGACGCTATCTTTGTCACATCTATATCTCCTCTCTTAACGATATCTCGTATAAGATGGTATTTCCTTTCAATGTGTTTGTTGGCCTTGTGGGCTCTTGGTTCCCTTGAATTTGCAACTGCTCCGGCATTGTCACAATAAACAGTGATTCTGCTGGGCAAATTCGGAACTACATTCAAGTCCACTAGGAAGTTCTTGAGACAAACCGCTTCTTTCGCTGCCTCGCAAGCAGCTACATATTCGGCTTCCATGGTAGAATCTATGACGCATTTCTGCTTGACGCTTCTCCATGTCACGGCTCCTCCCCCCATGCAAAACACACTACCGGAGGTAGATTTTCTGGAGTTTATGTCTGATTGAAAATCCGAGTCCGTGTAGCCGATGCGGATTAGACTATCTGACTGATAAATTAACATTCTATCCCGAGTTCTTTTCAGATACTTCAGAATGTTTTTAACTGCCATCCAATGTTCTTTCCCCGGGTTACTTTGATATCTTGCCACCATGCCAACGACAAAGCAGATATTCGGTCTCGTACACAGCATTGGATACATAAGGCTTCCGACAGCCGAAGCATAAGGAATGCCTCTCATGTCATCTATCTCCTTTTGTGTCTTAGGGCACATTTTCTTGGATAGATGGATTCCATGTCTGAAAGGTACGAAGCCTTTCTTGGAATCCTGCATGCTGAATCGTTTCAAGACAGTGTCTATGTATGAAGTTTGCGATAAGCCTATCATCCTTTTCTTGCGATCTCGAGTAATCTTGATCCCAAGGATGTGTGTGGCTTCCCCTAAGTCCTTCATATCAAACTGTTTTGAAAGCTATGCCCTTACGTCTGATAACACCTTTACATCGTTCCCGATGATCAGAATGTCATCTACGTATAGTACTAAGAATACCAATGCAGTTCCGACACGCTTTTCGTACATACAACTTTCGAACTCGTTTTGATCAAACCCATAAGACTTTATAACATGATCAAAACATTGGTTCCAAGCTCTGGATGCCTGTTTGAGTCCGTAAATGGACTTCATGAGCTTACAAACTAGGTGTTCTTGGCCTTTTTCAATGAAGCCTTGGGGTTGTTGCATATAGATCTCTTCATCAAGACTTCCGTTAAGGAAAGCTGTCTTGACATCCATTTGCCAGATTTCAAAGTCGAGATGCGCAGCAATCGATAAGAGAATTCGGATGGACTTGAGCATGGCTACGGGCGAAAAAGTTTCCTCATAATCGATCCCTTCTTTCTGAGTATAACCTTTCGCCACGAGTCTTGCCTTGAAGGTTTCCACCTTCCCATCCGGTCCTCTTTTTCTCTTATACACCCACTTGCAACCAATGGGTTTGACCCCATTAAGTGGTTCAACTAGCTCCCACACTCTGTTATGATACATAGAACCCATTTTGGCTTTCGTTGCTGTTTGCCAAAAATCTACATCCTTGTCTTGGATTGCCTCGTCATATGTCCATGGGTCTGATTCGTCTTGTCCGGGAATCAAGTCCGAGGACTCTCCTATTCCCATGAATCTCTCGGGCTGTTTCACAACCCTCCCACTACGACGAGGTTTCGGTTGTGTAAGTTTGTCGTTTGGTATGTCATCTTGTACAGTTGGCATTGAGGTTAGACCCCTTAGCTCATTTAAGGTAATCTCACTTTTGGGTCTTCTTTCGTTCATATAGTCTTCTTCCAAAAATCTAAAGTGGGTGCTTATTACCACCTTTTGATCTTCGGAACCATAGAACATACACCCTTTTGTTCCCTCGGGTATCCCACAAACAACCTTAATTCTGATCGAGGATCCAATTTACCGGCTTCCTTGTCCAACACGTAGGCCGGACACCCCCAAATCTTCATGTGTCTCAAACTGGGCTTGCGCCCGGTCCACAATTCTTTGGGAGTTTTGGGAACCGATTTGGATGGCACCAAGTTCAGAATGTAGGCTGCTGTTTCCAAGGCATGACCCCAGAACGACTTGGGAAGATCCGCATAACTCATCATAGATCTAACCATTTCCAAAAGAGTTCTGTTTCTTCGCTCTGCAACCCCAAATTTGTTGAGGGGTTCCGGGTGCAGTTAGCTGGGATGCAATCCCTTCATCAGACAAGTAGTTCAAAAACTCATCGCTGAGGTATTCGTCTCCACGATCGGATCGTAGAGACTTGATACGTTTTTTCCTATGATTCTCTGCTTGAGCCTTAAATTCTTTGAATTTCTCAAAGGTCTCAGATTTATGCTTCATAAGGAAAATATAACCGTACCTTGAGTAGTCATCAATAAAAGTGACGAAATACTCATAACCTCCTCTTGCTTTGGTTGACATTTAGACCACATACATCTGTGTGAACGATTTCTAACACTTCTTTGGCTCTATTCCCCTTGGCTCCAAATGCCCTCTTGGTCATTTTACCCTCCAAAACATGATTCGCAGGTTGGAATTGGTTCAACTTGGAGAAACTCCAGTGAACCGTCTTTCACCAACCTTTGGATCCTCTTTGGATTTATATGTCCCAATCTTAGATGCCATAGAAGTGTCTCGTTCACGTTTGATGAACGTTTTCTTTTCTCGGAAATAGTTGATGTGTTATAGGATGCATTTCGTGAGTGGTGTGCACAGTTAATTGTATAGAGATTATTCGACAACGTTCCATGATAGATAAATTTATCTAAAAGAGAAATGGTAACAACTTTATTAAAAGTAACCGAATATCCATCAAGAAAAAGTTTAGAAACTGAAATTAAATTCTTTCTAAAATTTGGAACGTAAAGAACATCTCTTAAAATTAAAACTCTGTCTTCAAAAGACAGGTGCACTTCTCCCATTGCTTCAGCTGCCACTCTCGTAGCATCGCCCAGTGTGATGAGGATCTCACTCCCGCTAAGTTGTCGGGTCCGCTTGAACCCCTGTAAAGTGAAACAAACATGATCAGTGGATCCCGTATCCACCACCCATAAATGGGAGGCATACGCCGCTAAACAAGTTTTAACAACTAGTGCGTGAGAATTACCTTTCTTTCTATTCCTTTTGGGTTTGGAACAGGCTGACCTCCAATGTCCTTTTTCACCGCAGTTGAAGCACTTCCCCTTAGCTGGCTTATTCACTCCTCCACCCTTCTTCACCTTTTCTTTGCCATTGGCAACGCTTGAGTTAACTTGCTTGTGGCTTTTGTCCTTTTTCTTGTTCTTACCACCCCTTGGCCTAGAAGAAGAAGAAGGTCCATTTGCCACCAAGGCTTGGCTCTTTTGCCCCAATATCGCCTCTGCCGAGACTAAAGCTTGCAATAGATCAGGCATCGAGAACTTCTGATTATTCATCTGGTAGTTCAACCTGAACTGTTCAAAGCTTTTCGGCAAAGAGTGGAGCACGAAATCGATTTGGGTCTCGATGTCGTATTCAGCGCCAAGTACCTCAAGTTTGTTAAGGTGAGCCATCATCTGGAGAACGTGCTCCCTTACGGGCATTCCCTCCACCATTTTCATAGAGAGCAAGTCCCTCATGGTGATCTGACGAGCAACACGGTTCTGATGTTGAAACATCGCTTTAAGACTAGTCATGATGTCTGCAGCGGTCTCAACATTCTGGTGTTGGTGTTGCAACACATCTGACATAGAAGCCAAGATGGTACACTTTGCCATTTTGTTGGAACGCTCCCAGTCAGCATACTCTTTCTTAACCGTTTTAGTTGACTCATCTTTTGGCTTTTCTGGCTTAGGTGTAGTGAGAACCCAGTTATGGCTTTGTGCAGTGAAGACAATAGTAAGTTTACGATTCCAATCAACAAAGTTTTCACCAGTAAGCAAATTGTCTTTAAATATATTGAATAGTGAATTAAAAGGTTGCGACATGATGAACTGAAATAAACAATAATATGCATAAGCACAAATATATCACAAAGTTCGATCACATGCATCATATTAAAATTTCAAAAAAAATATGAACATGCATCAGCCAACATCTCAAAACAGTTTAAATAAGCCACGTGGTGGGTCATTATTTAAACACATTCAAGCAGGTTATAAACAAGAACAGTTATAAACCTTTAATATCCAGATTAATAGTTGGCTCCCACTTGACCAATATAAAATTGACAGGGACTTCGGGGAAGTATATGCAAATCAATTTTATATCTAAGTAATAACCAGGATTAAATACAGGATTATTATTTCGCTTTGAACGAGCTCGTGGGGAGGGTCATCGTCGCCACTAGTAATAATCCACAATCATCCATTTGGAATTCATTCATGTGAAAGCTAACTTTTGACCGTCCCGTGGGGAGAATTTCTCCAAAAGAATTCACAAATAAATAAATCATGGAGGTCAAAATTAATTCAATTTTATTTTCCGAAATAAAATTGTCAATTAATTATTTAAACATACTTAGTAATTTTGAAGGTGAGATTTTTCATAGGGCAACTCTCATGCAAACACATTTAAACAAATTAAATAAACCACAAGAAAACACAATAAATCAAGCAAAGTGGAAAAATAAACATATTGGGCACAAATTATCCAATTGTCGTGGTTTGATTTTTCTTGGCTTAATCTTGAAGAAACACCGTCTTGAATTTCTCCCACTCGATAGTCTCGAAAAGAACTCCGTCTCGAAACGCCACGCCAAGTAGCTCGCAGTCGGGATGCACGCCCGCATCCGGCCGGCCCCTTGGCCAAGCGACCGCGTCCGTGCGACTTGGCACAGTGCGCATCGCCCATCGGTGCTCGGTGACCTCGGAAGGCTTCGCCCGCGTCGGCCTCGGTAGCCTAGGCAGGGTTTGGCAGGCGACACGCGTACCCGCGCGCATTCGCTCCCGGTTATTATTTCGCGTGTTTAAGATTATCTAGCCCATTAATTAATTCAAGCCACGGAAATAGCTTTCCATTAATTAATATCTTTTATCCTTGGTTAAGGAATGGTTCAACATTATTATCCATACCGGAAACTAGTTCCACTTGCAAGATTTGGTATGATAAAGCTTATGAACCTCCCAAGGGGGCAAATCGAACAAGCGTACTTGCACACGATTCTCCGTATTTAATCTTAGCAATCACATGTGACCAATAATATTGCCCAAGATAAAAAGTATTGAATCTCGTTGATTCTCTATCCATGATAAGTCAAAGCAATAGTTACCAACCACACGTGATCCTATTTAAGGAACGAAGATTAAGAAATAACGAACCACTGAGGTCTAATTCTTCCTTGTTCAGTTCTGAAGAATTTGTCCTCCTGTAGGTCCTATTCAGTGCATCAGTCATGCACTAGTGTAATCTCTTGGTCAAGATAAGCCAATCCGAGCCTTACACTTCAACCTTTCACGATGGATTGTTCATTTCCATCTAGGTCGTGAATGGTGTACTTTTAGTTACAAGGGACTGTTAATTTAAACTTCTGTGATCTGGTATCACTAAATTAACTACAATGTAACACGTACGATTTATTGAACAGTTATGCATTAAATATATGTAACATTCGATGATATTTAAAGCATCAGTGATAAATAATTTATTTCAGTAAATAAGTCCAAAATTCAGTTTTGATTATACAAAGTAAAAGCATACTTTCCAGTATAATCCCAACATAGTTTAGTGATGCTTATTTGTGAAACAAATAACACAAATCAACTATTACCTTTCATTTTAAACAAGTGAAATTTAATAGTGAAACCAATAACACTAATCAACTAATACATTTCATTGTAAATAGGTGATACTTAATAGTGAAACGAATAATTCTAATCAATTAATACCTTACATTGTAAACAAGTGACACTTATTAGTGAAACTTATAACAATAACCAACTAATACCTTTCACTCAAAACAAGTAAAACTTATTCGAGAAACCAGTAACACTTATCAACTAATACATTTCATTGTCAACAAGTTACACTTATTGTTGGAACCAATAACACTAATCAACTAATACCTTTCATCCTAAACAAGTAACACTTATTTGTTAAATTAATAACACAAATCAACTAATACCTTTCATTCGAAATAAGTGACACTTATTACTGAATCCGATAAAACTAATTAACTAATACCTTTCATTCTAAAGAAAAGACACTTATTAGTGAAACTGATAAAACTAGTGAACTAATAACCTTCATTATAAACAAGTGAAACTTAATAGTGAAACATATAACACTAATCAACTAATACCTTTCATTATAAACAAGTGACACTTATTAGATAAACCGATAATATTAATCACTAATTCTTTTCATTCTAAACAAGTGAAATTTATTAGTGAAACCAATAACACTAATCAACTAATATCTTTTATCCTAAACAAGTGACACTTATTCGTGAAACCGATAAAACTAATGAACTAATAACTTTCATTCTAAACAAGTGAAACTTAATAGTGAAACATATAACATTAATCAACTAATACCTTTCATTCTCTTTCCATTAAACCTTCATCTCCGCACTTAGGGTTTTTGGATCTTTGTTCTGCAAATCCCAGTTTAATTGAGTTCGTTGTGTCAAATTTCTTTGAGAAATTTGCCCATGGTGCTGCGACGAAGGAAGGCTCTAATCAGGACGACGATGCGGTGACTCGATTCGACTCAGATTTTCCACGGCTTGAGTGGTTAGAGGGGAGTGACGTCTCACAGAAGGTAATTTTTACTAATTCAACATCTACGGTTGGGGTAAGGGCCTCTTTTGCTAATGCTGCTTCGCGGCAATTACACCTGTTGTATCCCCCGCAAGATCCTGCGCCTACGACGTTTCCAGTTCCGATCAACGAAGTGGTGTTTTTTTCTTCTGCAATCCGGAAGATGTCTATCAGCGTCGTGTGGAAGCGTTCAAGAATTCATTTCTTGGAAGGGCTTCTTTTGATAATCCGAAACCGATAGCGCCCAAAGCGCTTAAGGAGAAGCTTCAATCCATTTGGGAGATTAACGGTCCTTGGAGGATAACGCCTCTTGGGAGGGGTTTCTATAACATCTTAATTGACGATTCGGCTGATCGACGAAGAGTTTTCTCTAAGAAATTTTGGGCTTAACCCGGGCTCCTTTTGGCTTTCAAACTGGTGTCCTGATTTCAATCCTTACAAGATGAATTCGTCAAAGGCTCAGATTTGGGTGCGTTTTTATGAATTGCCTTTTGAGTATTGGGATTCGAGGTTTATCTGGGGTCTGGCGAGCTCTTTGGGGACACCATTGAGAATTGAAGGTAACACGTTGAAGTAGTCTCGAATGAGAAGGCCACAAGAGACCATGTTCTGATTGGTAGCAACTCGATGATGATAGTGTCAAGCTCGTTAGACAATTTGAATGATAGGGATCCTGATATGCCACTCCTCATGGAGTTGAATGAGGATGGAGTAGAGTGTGAGGTGAAGGAGGCTAAAGAAGTTAGGGAGGAGAACAATAATGAGAAGGCGAAGCATGATACACCGGAAATTGTTACTAACTCCTTCGACACTTTGACAGATTTCAAGCCGGTGAGCAGCTTGACATCCACTCCTTTAAAAAGTGATGGGACTAAGGTCAAGCCAATCTTGAAGAAACCGAAGTCAACTCTTGGCCCTATTGCTCTCTGTGTTAGGAGTGAGGACAGTCCAAATAAACGTACTTCAAAAGGAGGTTGTCCCAATTTGAAGCTCGTTTCAAAGGAAGATTCTAAGGCTGCAATGGCCATGAATTTAGCAGCTACTCGGGACTTCACAAGGTTGGACTCAATGAAGCCGCCTTGAGCTGGTTGAGGTATGGTGATTGTGTAGATTAGTGGGGATTGTACAGTTTTTTCTTGAGTTTTGTTGGGTGTATCTTTTGTGGCTGTTGGATGTTGGGTGACTTTTGGGCGTTTACATGAGATTCTTCTGGTTTGGTGTTTGGTTTGGTTTGCTGCGTTTGGCTGAGTTGATAAGCTGGATTTGGGCCTTTGATGTGGATTGAGGGCCTACGTGCCTTTTTGTTTTGGGACTGTTTTGGGCCTGCGTGCCTTTTTAGGTTTTGGGCCTGTTGTGGGCCTGCGTGCCTTGATTGTGTTGGTTAGTGGGTCTTAGTTAGCCTTTGGGCTGTTTTGGATTTTTGTTTTGGATTGGCCTCTTATAGGCTGCAATCCTTTTGTGCTTACCTTGGACCAGGTTGTAGTCCCTCCCATTTTTCTTTTTTATAAGATCTTTAGTTTAGTGACACTTAGGGAAACTAATAAGACTAATCAACAAATACCATTCATTGTGAACAAGTGATACTTATTGGTGAAACCAATAACACTAATCAACTAATACCTTTCATCCTAAACAAGTGACACTAATAAACCAATAGCTCAAGTGGTAGGAGCCCCACTTCCTAGGCCGAAAGGTCCTGGGTTCGAGACACCCAAGTTACATTATAAGACCATTCCAATTAAATTTGGAATAAAATTTTATGGTTACAATGTAGACAGAGAAACACTCTCTCCACTCTTTAAAAATTTTGCCCGTCTCTCTTCTTCGTTTCTTGATTCCTCTCGTCTTTTTCTCACATGAATTTCGCCCGTTTCTCTTCTTCGGCAAATCTGAACACCAATTTCGTCGATCTATGCTCCAATAATCCTAGCCTTATCGAATTCGTTTTGGAGAAATTCCGAGATAAACATTCAGAGACCCGGGTTTCATCGCCGCCATCCTATCGTGTTACACAATCAAAGACGAGCATTGCAGACTTTCAATCAGAGTTTCCCCCACTAAATTTCTCTTGCAAATTGGATTTATCGGCGAGTCCGTCTCTGGGCAATTTGAATTGTCGGATTTTGAAGGAGGTTATTTTCACTGATGCAAACTCCACTGCTGATGGGAGGATCTCATTCGCTGAGGCTACGACAAGCAACATTCAGAGGATGTATCCTACACAAGATCCGGCGCCGACTTCTTTTCCGACCCCGGTAAATGAAGGGGAGTTTTGTTCAGTCACGATTCCGGAGGAGGTTTATCTTCGCCGTTTAGAGACCTTCAAAGAATCTTTTCTTGGAAAGGTTTCCTTTGATGGCAAGAAGGCGTTAACGATGAAGGATCTAAAGCAGAAATTGCAATCAATTTGGAATGTAAATGCTAACTGGAGACTCACTCCCCTCGGGGAGGATACTTTAATGTATTCATCCCTAATTCGGCGGATCGTAGGTGGATATTCAGTAAGAAATTTTGGGGGGATTGAGCCTGGCTCTCTCCGCCTTTCGAATTGGTGTCCTGATTTCAACCCCTACAAGTTGAGTTCCTCTAAAGCACAGGTATGGGTTCGATTCTATGAATTGCCTTTTGAATACTGGGATTCAGCTGTGATTTGGTAGCCTTTTCTTAAAGAATCGGCTTTTTCTAAATTAAAATTGAATGTTTTGATAGCCCAAAAAGCCTTATGTTCTATTTCAACAGGTAAATGACATGGTTTTCCATAGACAAGTCGATAAGGAGACATACCAAGGATTGTTTTGAATGATGTGCGATAAGCCCACAATGCATCTATTAACCTGAGTGACCAATCTTTTCGATTTGGGTTAACTGTTTTTTCCAAGATATATTTTATCTCCCTATTAGCAAGTTCAGCTTTGTCCACTAATATTTGGATGATATGGGGTAGACACTTTGTGATGAATTCCATATTTTTTTATTAGATTTTCAAAAGGTTTTACAAAAGTGTGAACCCCCATCACTTATAATTACACGAGGCATTCAAAATCTTGAAAAAATATTTTCCATCAAAAATTTTAAAATCAATTTTATGATTGCTATCTTTACAAGGGATTTTCTCAATCCATTTTGAAACGTAGTCAACTCCAACCAAAATGTATTTATAACCAAAAGAAGGTGGATTTAAAGTGTTGGGATATTTGAGTTTTGATGAATTATGCCAAAACATTATCAACTTGTGTTATTGAAGCTAATCTACAAATAACAAGTTGAGGGGGAACGAGAGAACAAGTTGAGGGGGAATTCATAAAATTAGACGAAGATGATCGAGATCAGACGAGGCTGCAGATGAGGCTGATCAAGATCAGATGAGTGAGATGAGTTTCGGAGTTAACTGGTGAGCTGATCAAAAGAAGCAAAAGTTACCTGATCAGATGGCCCTGGGATCAGAAGATCAGATGAGCAGAAGACCTGATTAGATGACCAGATCAGAAGAGGAGGTTGCTGATCAGAAGAGGAGCAGATGAGTGAGATCGAGATCAGATGTGATCGAGATCAGATAAGATAACCTGATTCAACTAACCTGATGTACTAATCTGACATGATAAATTGATATCTTGACTGATCTTTATCTTAATCGACCGATCGTGTGAGCCGATCGATCAAAGTAGAAGAAATCAGAAGAGAAGTCATCAGAAGACAAGTCATCTGAAGTCATGTTCAATGAGAATCAGAACGCTATTGATGATCAGGCCAAATGAAAAGCTTTAGTGACTGAGGGTAAGATTATCCGAGCTCGGAAGAGAATTTGAACTCGCTTAACCTCGAAAGTGTCAGTATACTTGATCAGACAAGGTCCGGTGAAGAAAAGTCTACTGAATCAAGAATCCTGAAGACTCGAAGGATCCTGAAGACTCAGAAGAATCGTGAAAGACTCAGAAGATCCTGAAGAATATAGCCGTTAGATTCATCTGACGTGGACCAATGAGAGGAAGACAACAAGCCTGAAAAGCTGTAAAAAGCTACAGAATAGTATGGATTTGAATGTGACTCCACACTATAAATACAAGTTCTTCCATCAAATTAAGTGTGAAATGCGTGAAAAACACCATTGAGCAACAGAGCCAAATCATCCAGCATTTCCACCATAGAACACTGAGCAAAAAATACACGCATATATTCAAGAGTGTTGTACCCTAGATCTAAGCACAAATGTAATATCCTAAGCTTAGAGAGATTTTCCCATCCTTAGCATTGAGGCTACACAAATGTAAGGGAAAATCTCAACCTAGTTGCACACCAAACAATCTTATACCCAAACCAAGTGTTAGGTTAAGTTTTGTTAAGCAAGGAATTTAAGTTAGTTGGACTAACTTAAATTTTGGGTGTGAGTGAGAACTCATTAAACATCTAAGCAATCCCGCAAGGTAGGGTAGACAATCCCGTGAGGGAGATAAGTCCCAAGAGAGTTCATTAAACATCTGTAAGGTGTTGGACTAACACGTTAAACTAAGTCCAATTGGTTAAGTTGGTGCCCCTGCTGTTAGAGAAGAGTGGATGTAGGAGTTGGACTCTGAACCACTATAAAATCGTGTGTTCTTTACTGCTTTATGTTCTTACTTGTCATATGCATTTGATTATAAGCAAAACACATGGTTTAAAAAGAAAATTTTGGAGTCACCATTCCCTCACCCCTGTTTTATATGCATTACATGATTTTTAAGCATTTTATTGGTTTTTCACGGGACCAACAATTGGTATCTGAGCGGAAGTTCAAAAGTTCACTGTTTTTAATGTGACCATCTGAAATGATCTTTTTGAAAAAACCCGCTTTCTTTAAAAGTGCATATATATTTTAATGTTTTGGCGTCATTATCAAAAAGGGGGAAATTGTTGGGATATTTGAGTTTTGATGAATTATGTCAAAACATTATCAACTTGTGTTATTGAAGCTAATCTACAGATAACAAGTTGAGGGGGAACAAGAGAACAAGTTGAGGGGGAACTCATGAAATCAGTCGAAGATGATCGAGATCAGACGAGGCTGCAGACGAGGTTGATCAAGATCAGATGAGTGAGATGAGTTTCAGAGTTAACTGGAGAGCTGATCAAAAGAATTAGAAGTTACCTGATCAGATGACCTGGGATCAGAAGATCAGATGACTAGATGACATGATCAGATGACCAGATCAGAAGAGGAGGTTGTTGATCAGAAGAGGAGCAGATGAGTGAGATCGAGATCAGACGTGATCGAGATTAGATAAGATAACCTGATATACTAACATGATGTACTAATCTGATGCAGATAAACTGATATGCTGACCTGATGCTATACTGATTTGATCAGGTGAGCTGATCAGATCTGGCGAGAGAAATCAGAAGAGAAGTCATCTGAAGTCATGTTCACTGAGAATCAGAACGCTATTGATGATCAGTTAGCTGAAAAGCTAGTGACTGAGGGTCGATTGTTCGAGCTCAAAGAGCCGAACTCGCGAATAGCAAAAGTGTCAAGATACTCGACGCATAAGGTCCGCTGAAAAAAAGTCTGCTGAATCAAGAATCCTGAAGACTCTAAGGATCCTGAAGACTCAGAAGAATCCTGAAAGACTCGGAAGATCCTGAAGAATATAGTCGTTAGATTCAGCTGACGTGGACCAATGAGAGAAAGACAACAAGCCTGAAAAGCTACAAAAAGCTACAGAATAGTATGGATTTGAATGTGACTCCATCCAACGGTAACATTCAAATCCACACTATAAATACAAGTTCTTCCATAAAATTAAGTGTGAAATGCATGAAAAACACCATTGAGCTACAGAGCCAAATCATCCAGCATTTCCACCATAGAACACTGAGCAAGAAATACACGCATATATTCAAGAGTGTTCTACCCTAGATCTAAGCACAAATGTAATATCCTAAGCTCAGAGAGATTTTCCCATCCTTAGCATTGAGGCTAAACAAATGTAAGGGAAAATCTCAACCTAGTTGGACACCAAACAATCTTATACCCAAACCAAGTGTTAGGTTAAGTTTTGTTAAGCAAGGAATTTAAGTTAGTTGGACTAACTTAAATTTTGGGTGTGAGTGAGAACTCATTAAACATCTAAGCAATCCCGCAAGGGAGGGTAGGCAATCCCGTGATGGAGATAAGTCCCGAGAGAGTGAGAACTCATTAAACATCTGTAAGGTGTTGGACTAACACGTTAAACTAAGTCCAGTTGGTTAAGTTGTTGCCCCTGCTGTTAGGGAAGAGTGGATGTAGGAGTTGGACTCCGAACCACTATAAAATCGTGTGTTCTTTACTGCTTTATGTTCTTACTTGTCATATGCATTTGATTATAAGCAAAATTCATGGTTTAAAAAGAAAATCTTGGAGTCACCATTCCCTCACCCCTGTTTTATATGCATTACTTGATTTTTACGCATTTTATGGGTTTTTCACGGGACCAACAAAAAGGACCCATAAAATCAATTCCCCAACAGTTAAATTTTTCAACAATTAGGATAGAATTTAATGGTTCTATGAGTTACACCCCCTAATCTCTGACACTTATCACAAGATTTGCAATATTCATGTGCATCTTTGAAAAGTGTTGGCCAATAAAATCCACACTGCAAAATTTTAGCAGCAGTTTTTCTTGATGAAAAGTGCTCCCCACAAGCTTCTGAGTGAGAAAAGTTTATTATGCTTTGAATTTCATTATCTGGGACACGTCTTCTTATTATTTGGTCAGGACAATATTTAAAAAGATACAGATCATCCCAAAAGAAATTTCTCACCTCTTTAAAAAATTTATTCTTATCTTGAGTATTCCAATGAATTGGAATTTGCCCTGTAGCAAGAAAATTAGCAATATACGCAAACCATGGCCCGTTAGATACGGTGAACAATTGTTCATCGAGAAAAGAATCATTTATGAGGCTTGTCTCGAAAGACTCATCACATGTAAGTCTGGATAAGTGATCAGCCACTACATTTTCTACTCCTTTTTTATCTTTAACTATAATATCAAATTCTTGGCGTAAGAGTATCCACCTAATTAACCTTGACTTTGCATCTTTCTTTGCTAGTAAATATTTTAAAGTTGAATAATCAGTATACACATCAATAGTCCAAACCAGCAAGATAAGATCTAAATTTTTTCAATGCAAATACTACGACAAGTAATTCTTTTTCAGTGGTGGAATAGTTCATTTGAGCATTGTTAAGAGTTTTACTTGCATAATAGATAACATAAGATTTCTTATCTTTTCTTTGTCCTAACACAGCTCCAACAACATAATCACTAGCATCACACATAATTTCAAAAGGTAAAGTCTAGTCTAGAGGTTGCATAATAGGTGCAGAAGTGAACATTTCTTTGAGTTTTACAAAAGCCTTTTCACAAGAATCACTCCATTCAAATACTGCATCTTTTAATAAAAGGTTACATATAGGCCTAGAAATTGAACTAAAGTTTTTTATGAACCTTCTATAAAAGCCTGCATGTCCTAAAAATGATCTAATATCTTTAACTAATTTTGGTGTTGGTATGTTGACAATTAGATCAATTTTGGACCTGTCTACTTCTAGTCCTTTTGATGAAACAATGTGTCCTAATACAATTCCCTCAGTTACCATAAAATGACATTTTTCCCAATTAAGAACAAGATTTTTCTCCTCACATCTAGTCAAGACTTTAGCTAAATTCATTAAACATCAAAAGAGTTTTCCAAAGACAGAGAAATCATCCATGAAAACTTCAAGAAAACATTCAACCATGTCACTAAAAATGCTTACCATGCAACTTTGAAATGTTGCTGGGGCATTACATAATCCAAATGGCATCATTCGATATGCAAAGGTTCCAAAAGGACATATAAATGTTGTTTTTTCTTGGTCCTCTAATGCAATTGCAATTTGATTATACCCTGAATATCCATCTAGGAAGCAATAAAACTCATGTCCAGCAATTCTTTCTAAGATTTGATCCATGAAAGGCAAGGAAAAATGATCTTTTCTAGTCATTGAATTTAATTTTATGTAGTCAATGCACACATGCCAACCAGTAACAGTCCTAGTTGGAATAAATTCATTGTTGTCAATTTTAACTACAGTTACCCCAGATTTCTTAGGTACAACTTGAGTAGGACTTACCCATTTACTATCAGAAATAGGATAAATAAAGTCATTATCTAGTAGCTTAATGACTTCATTTCTTACCACTTCTTTCATATTAGGATTAAGCCTTCGTTGCATTTGCCTAGAGGGTTTAGCATTTTCCTCTAAATAAATGTTATGGGTACTTATTAATGGGCTAATTCCTTTTATGTCAGATATAGTCCATCCTATTGCATGTTTGTGATCTTTTAGTACTTCTAACAATTTATGCTCTTGATCATGGTTCAATTTTGAGGATATTATTACCGGATATCTATCATTATCACCCAAATAGGCATACCTCAAATTTGATGGTAACGACTTCAATTCTAATACTGGTGGTTGAACACTTGATGGTATTGGAACCTTTTCAGATTTTGACAATTGTTCAAACTTAGGCCTCCATTCACTAACTTCTGAAACTTGTGAAGTTTCAAACATAGAAGCAAACTCCGAATTGTCCTCATTAACATAATCATTTATTATTAAATTTTCTAATGGATCAGAAAATGAAGTCATGAAATGTTTTCAAGAGTGTATTTTTCAGTTACATCAATTTCATATACTTCATCATTATTTTGTGGTTGTTTAAAAATGTTAAAAAAATTTAACTCCAATGTCATATTTCCAAAAGAAAGATTTAGAACTCCATTTCTACAATTTATTAAAGCATTAGAAGTTGCAAGAAATGGTCTTCCTAAAATGATTGGATGGTGAGATATAGGATTTGAAACTGGGTATGTATCCAAAACAATAAAATCTACCGGAAAATAGAATTTATCAATTTGAACTAATACATCCTCTTGGAATTTTTACATGAATGGTCCGTCAATTGAAGTGTGGCATTCATCTTCCTTAATTCTCCTAAGTCCAATTGTTTATACACAGAAAATGGTAAAAGATTAACACTCGAACCGAGATCAAGAAGTGCATTTTCTATTTTTGTATTCCCAATTATACAAGATATAGTTCGACAGCCAGGATTCTTGTATTTTGGGGGGGTTTCCTGTTGAATGATTGAACTCACACTTTCTTTCAAAAATGCCTTATTTTGAACATTTAATTTCCTTTTCACAGTACACAAATCTTTCAAAATTTTGGCATAAGATGGAATTTGCTTTATTGCATCTAATAGTGGAATGTTAACTTTTTACTTGTTTCAAAATCTCAAATATTTCAGGATTTTGGTTCAATTTCTTAATAGGATGTAATCTTTGAGGAAAAGGAGCAGGAGATCGTTTCTTACTATGATTTAAATTATCAACATTCTTACCTTCATTCTTATCGTCATCGTTTGTAGTAGATCCTGATTCTGGCTTCCTGGGGGAAATTGTCTTGTCAATTATTTTTCAACTCCGTAGTGTAGTAATGGAATTGACATTTCTGATGATGTATCAGATGAGATTTGACATTGACCAGCAGGGTTTTGTTGAAGTTGAGCAGGAAATTTTCCTTTCTCAGTTGTTCTCAAGGAATTTGTTAGTGTGGACAATGTAATCTTAATCTCTTTGATGGCCTGTGAAGTTTGGTTGTTGATTGTTGTTTGACTTTGCATAAAGGTTTGCATGGTTTCCTTAAGGCTTTTCGTTAGTGACTTAGTGTATGAGATGAAATTGGAGTTAGAGGTATTTTGTTTGGGCAAAGATTGTGTATTGCTATCATTTTTCCAATTAACATTTGGGTGGTTCCTCCAATTAGAATTATATGTTTCAGAAAAAGCAGATGGATATGGTTTTTTAAAGTTAGACATTGCATTTGCTTGTTCATAACACATCTCTTTGAAGAAATGAATTTTTGGGCATTCTTTAGTTAAATGTCCATTAATAGCACATATATCGCATATATCATCGTTTTGCATAAATTTTACTTCTTTGGGTTTCTTTAATTGCATATTTTCAACTTGTCTAGCTAAACTAGCAACTTTAGCACTTAGATCATCTTCTTGATTCAAATGATATTTTCCATTATTAGCATTTTCAAGATTAGATCTAATTGAAGCTTCAGAAGTATTTTCATTATACCAAGATTGAGTTTTTTCAACCAAATGGTCTAAATATTCAAGTGCATCTTCCGGATTTTTATCCAAAAATTCCCCATTACACATCATTTTCACAAACTGTTTTGTTTCAGAATTTAAGCCTTCATAAAAGAAACTTACAGTTCTCCAATTCTCAAAACCATGGTGAGGGCAAGAATTTAACAAATCCTTAAAACGTTCCCAACATTGAAAATATTGTTCATTAAGCTTTTGAGAAAAGTTTTTGATTTGCTTCTTTAAAGCATTTGTTTTATGAATTGGAAAGAAGTTTTTCAAGAATTCAGTTTGAATTTGTTGCCACGATATAATTGAACCAGGTTTTAGAGAATTAAGCCATGTTTTTGCTTTATCTTTAAGAGAGAAAGGAAATAATTTAAGCTTAATCGATTCTTGAGTACATAATGGTTCATTAAACGTTGCACAAATTTCTTCAAATTCTTTTAAATGCAAATAAGGGTTTTCAGATTCAAAACCATGAAAATTGGGAAGCAATTGAATCATACCAGGTTTGAATCTGAAATTATTTGCATTTTGTGGGTATACAATACATGATGGGATGGAATTACGTTGACGTTCTAAGAAATCTCGCATGGAGCGAGCTTGTAAATTTTCATTAATGTGTCTTTCAATTTCTCCATCCACACTTTCATTTTCACCCATGTTTGAAGCAATACTACTTAAATTAACTATATGATTTCTTATTAAACGACCACTTATTCTATCACGAGTCCAATTATGCATAAACTAACAAAAAACAACAAAGTAAAATTTAGTAACAATTACGCATACGAATAATAAAAACAATAAAGAAAAGAGATAAAGAGAAAGAAAAATTACCTACTTGTGAGGCAAAGCCTCACGAAGGAGGAATCGTTCTCCGCAAAACCTCCCCTGCAACGGCGCCAAAAACTTGATAACTCTTGAAGTTGTACACCCAAGTGTAGGTTTGTCTCAAGTAATAAAATTTCTCGGAAGTCCGAGTGTCGAACCACATGGAGGTTTAGAAGAAAAGATGTCAACTAGCAGGTTATTGGGTTTAAATAATGTTTAAAATATAGAGCTTTGGGATTCCACTTTAAGTAAAACACTAGAGTTACTCTTGGCTATCTTTGATAACTCAATTGAAATCTAACAATCAAGTGATTTTAATCGGAAGATAAAACGTTAAGCACTTAGAGAATTATGAAGATTTACTTTTAGTTAACTTAATGAGTTTATGAAATCAATTATTGTTATGTAAGGCTAAAGCATTCATTGTGCCAACATGTCTACAACAAATCAAAGTCTCAACATAACAAAACCTTTAATATAATTTATTAAATAACTAAAAAGATTATACCTTTGAAGATCTTTATTGACAAGCCAAGAACATTACTAGTATTTTACTAAAGCTTCATCCCTAGTTCTAGCAAAACACTTAGCTTTGAGAGAAATACTAGACTCGTGATAGATATATTACAAGAATTGGATGAATTGGATGCCCCTCAAGGGTTAGCAAAGATCCCTTTATATAGGCCTCAAGTTTGTACATTGTGGACTTTTGTACTCAATTTGGCAGCCTACAAAGATTGATTTTTTCAGCCTTCTATCCGTCTAGATCTTGATTTTCTCCCTGAATAAGAATTGTAGGCCTTTGAATTAGCTTTCCAAGGACACCAAAATGTCAGCAATTGTATTTGTAGTTTGAGATTTATGACCGAAATGGTGAGGTAGCTCAAACTATCTTCAGATTTGGTAGCGAATTTTGTTGACAAATTTAACATTTACATTGATTCTGATTTTAACCCTTGATGCCGATGTTTTTGACCTTTTGAACCTGAAGACAACTTGTATCTCAATGGATTAGTGATCCAATGCAACTAGAATTGGGTCAATTGGATTAGTATAGCTCAAGATATTGTCCAAATACGAAAATGTGTTTTGGATCAAAACTCATTCAAAATCTGGACAACAATGTAGTCTCGACTTTTTGAGTATAATTGGACCCCAAACTTGCAATATTTAACTAATATGAAAACTTATAGCTTTAGTACATTGTCTTAGGTGTCCAACAACATTTATATCCTATAATTAGGATAAGTATAACTCAAGTTATGACCTCAACAATCAAATAATACATCTACTGGCTATGTTACATTATACTTATGAAATTATATATGAAAATGCTACAAATAATATATCAAAATAACACATGAAACAGATATAATAAATACATATTTAAACACTGATCATCAAGACAATTGAGACTTTTGGTTCCTGAGGTACTTGTCTAATTATTAATTTTATTAGTAATTTTCTCAATGATATTAGAAGTAGGGAATTGAATCCTTTCTTCTAAGCTGCTCGGAAGACTCCTAGGAACAAAATGAGGAGTTTTAGAGTCGTGAGGAAATTTTGGGAAAGTTTCCTTGTTGTCAATTTTATTATTAATATGATCAACTTGATTAGCAATGGTTTGAAGAATTTGATTTGAATAATTATTTTATTCATGTAATTTTCTGATGTCTTCCATATTGGGAGCATTAGTACCCTTTTTTCCTGTTTTAAAAGGAGTTTCTATAACTTATCCTTCAGGAACAACGATTTTAATACTTGTCATAGGCGGATGAATATAAGTGGTAGTGGTTCCTGAAACAAGGTTCCACTTCTTATATAAAGAAGTTTGAACGTTAATTTGTTCAAGTTCATAGACATTATGTATGTCTTCAAGGCGACATTATGCTTTGAACCAGTCAAGCATAGGGATTTGGGAACGATATTTGAGATTAAGATCTTTAGTCCATTCTTCTTGAAGTATGTTTCTAACAGATTGTTCAAGTTTTCATGAACCATTCTCTTCTTTGTTTCTCTTCTGGATCATTGAATTCTCTTTCGAGATGTTCAAAATCTATTGAGAAATCTTGAACATTTTCATATGAAGTATTCGGAAGATGACTTTGAAAATCAACATTTATGTTAGGTTTATAAAAATTAGGTCTAGAAGTCGAGGCTTCAGAGAAGGATTGTCTAGATCTAATTTCATGAATGTTAATTTTAGGATTTTGTATCCTAAAAGAGTTGAATCTTAAAAGAACTCTGCCATCAGGTTCTTCTATTATTTCAGTGGGTTCATGCTTTATCAGATTTCTTGGAATCTGTGGAGTATGAATTATGAATTCTTTTGGTATAGTTATTTCATTCCATTTAAGTCTTTTAGGTATGAAATAATTAGAAGTGTCAGCCTCTATTTGAAGTAATACTGTTTCATCTTTAGAGGTTGGGGACAAAATGTATTTAGGGTTCATTTGAGAGGTCATAACTCTAAAGTAGAGTCTATAAATAGCTGCAAAGTTTTTAAAACTTTCTTTGAATTCATCACCCTGTAGGTGAATGTCCAGAATCATGCTGTCATTAATCAAAGGATCTTTGAGATCAGCAGAGAAATTAGGAGCACAATTAAAATATATCGGTCCATTACAAACGTTAGTTTGAATCATAGCAAGGATCGATTACTTATATCTTTTGAGACAAATCATCTCTAAGAGCAAGATAAATTGGTGCATCAACACCTATATGAACAAGAGGTTTAACAACAACTTGTATTAAACCAAAATGTAAATATCTAAAACCTTTTTAAAGGTATTTTTTGATAGAAACTGACGATAACAAAGGAATACTTTGAAATTCTTCATTAATAGATTTAGTTTCTTCATGAGTCTTTATAGACCATGCAGTTTTGAAATCAAGTTTGCCAATATGATACATAGTATCAATTGACTATTCTGGAATACTCCAGTTAGCATAATTATCAGGGATAGTTATTTCCTTAGAACTAACTATACCAGAAGCATCTTTTGAACTATTTTTAGAAAAAATAGATCTTAGCTTAGATGCATGAGTACTGCTAAATAAAACTTTGAATTAATCAGTTGTTTGTTTCACCGGGAACACCCATCATAGGCTTACCAAAGGATTTAACGGCTTACCAACGCTAACCATAAACTATGATTAAGTCATAGAGTTATATAGTAGTACAAATGATACATAAGAAAACAGTTTTATTTTCTTAAAATAATTTAAAGTATTAGAATGAAATGTATTAGTTGATTAGTGTTATATGTTTCACTATTAAGTTTCACTTGTTCATAATGAAGGGTATTAGTTCACTAGTTTTATCGGTTTCATGAATAAGTGTCTTTTCTTTAGAATGAAAGGTATTAGTTAATTAGTTTTATCGGATTCAGTAATAAGTGTCACCCATTTGGAATGAAAGGTATTAGTCGATTTGTGTTATTTATTTCACAAATAAGTGTAACTTGTTTAGGATGAAAGGTATTAGTTGATTAGTGTTATTGGTTACACCAATAAGTGTAACTTGTTGACAATTAAATGTATTAGTTGATAAGTGTCATTGGTTTCACCAATAAGTTTTACTTGTTTTGAGTGAAAGGTATTAGTTTATTATTGTTATAAGTTTCACTAATAAATTATTTGATTAGAATTGTTGGTTTCACTATTAAGTATCAGTTGTTTACAATGAAATGTATTAGTTGATTAGTGTTATTGGTTTCACTATTAAATTTCACTTGTTTAGAATGAAAGGTAATAGTTTATTAGTTTTATCAGGTTCAATAAAAAGTGTCACTTGTTTAGAATGAAAGGTATTAGTAGACTAGTGTTATATATTTCACTATTGAGTTTAAGTAATTTAGAATGAAAGGTATTAATTCATTACTTTTATCGATTTCACGAAGAAGTATCATTTCTTTAGAATGAAAGGTATTAGTTGATTAGTTAAGTGTCAGTTGTTTAGAATGAAAGGTATTAGTTTATTTCTTTTATTTGTTTCACAAATAAGTGTCACTTGTTTAGGATGAAAGGTATTAGTTGATTAGTGTTATATGTTACACTTGTTTAGAATGAAAGTTATTAGTTCATTAGTTTTATCGATTTCACGAATAAGTGTCACTTGTTAGAATTAAAGGCATTAGTTTATTTAAGGTTTTGGTTTCACAAGTACATGTCATTTGTTTATGATGAAAGTTATTAGTTGATTAGTGTTATTGGTTTCACCAATAAGTATCACTTGTTTATAATGTTTAAAATGAAAAGTATTAGAATGAAAGGTATTAATTGATTAGTGTTACATGTTTCACTATTTAGTTTCACTTGTTTAGAATGAAAGGTATTAGTTCATTAGTTTTATCGGTTTCACGAACAAGTGTCATTTCATTAGAAAGAAAGGTATTAGTTGATTAGTTTTATCGGATTCAATAATAAGTGTAACTTGTTATTAGTTTATTAGTTTTATTGGTTTAACAAATAAGTTTTACTTGTTTAGGATGAAACGTATTAGTTGATTAGTGTTATTGGTTTCACTAATAACTGTCACTTGTTTACAATGAAAGTTATTAGTTGATTAGTATTTTTGGTTTCACTAATAAGTTTCACTTGTTTAGAATGAAAGGTATTAGTTTCTTAGTGTTATTGGTTTCACTATAAACTATCACTTGGATTACAATGAATGGTATTTGTTGATTAATGTTATTTGTTTTATGTTTCACTATTAAGTTTCACTTGTTTATAATGAAAGGTATTAGTTGATTTGTTTTATTTATTTCACAAATAAGTGTTACTTGTTTAGGATAAAAGGTATTAGTTGATTATTGTTATTGGTTCAACCAATAACTGTAACTTGTTGACAATGAAATGTATTAGTTGATAAGTGTCATTGGTTTCACCAATAAGTTTTACTCGAATCAAAGATCTTATAAAAAAACAAACACCTAAAACCACTAAACCACAAAACAGTTTAGCGGCCGGGCCCCCGCTAAAAACCTCGCCAAGGTAAAACCCCCCTTGGGGCAAAACATTTGGTCGGAGGGAAAAAGAGACAACCCTCTAAGAGAGAAACAATACAGAGGAAAGGGCCGCATACAGCCCTAAAAACATGAAAACCCACAGCCAACCAAAAAGCCTAACCATGCTAAGAACAATCTAGTTCCTAACAAAGTCATTATGAATATCCCTATATAAAGAATCATGAAGCCAAGGTGGACAAACATCCCACCAATAAAAAATATCCTCACCAACATATCTAGAAACACAATCGGCACTAGCATTGGCCTCCCTATAAACATGTGTAATGATCCAGTGGATAGAATTAAGTTGCTTCTTAACCCATCTCCATTTTTCCAAGCATCTCCAAGGTACCTGTGGGTCTTGAGCGTTGAAACGTTGTACCACGTACATGGAATCACTCTCGAGCCAAAGTTTGTTCCAGTTCCTATCATGAGCAATCTCTATGGCCAAGGAGGGCAGCTGTTAGTTCTCCCTCAAAAGTAAATCCAATCCCTAGGTTAGCGTTGAAGCCTCCCATGAAGGTGCCTTGAGAATCCCTAAATAGCCCGCCGCCCTTGAGCCAACCAGGTGCTCCCAGAGGTCATGCATCCGTATTACATTTGGTCCAGCCTTGCTGTGGTTTCAACCATCTAACCCGAACCTGGTCTTTAGCCTTCTCAACCCTGCAAAAAATGCTAAAAGTGTCCAATGCATTAGTATTATCATAAGTACTCACCATGCCATGATTGATTTGGTTTAGTTCCCTCATATGTGCCCAGAACCTAGTCTTAATATCAGTAGGGGTAAAGTGTCTCCCTTCATGAACCGTCAAGTTTCTAACATGCCACATCATCCACACATAAGTAACAATGGCAAAGTTCCAAGCATTGTCAACTTGGGGACTAGACTTGTGATGGAGGGCCTGCAAGAGAAAAGAGTTGAAGTCAGGGAAGTGACTAAAAGCAAAACCAAATGTGTGACAAAGGCAAGTGAGAAGGGTAAGGGAGAAGTGGCAATGCAGGAGGATGTGATCAAGGTCCTCCTCACTATTTTTACAGAGACAACACCAAGAGGGACCTGAAACCCCCCATTTTTTGATCTTATTCCAAGTGGGCAGCCTGTCATGTATAGCCCTCCAAGTGGTAGTGGACCTGCACTTAGGGATATATGATTTCCATATCCAAGAACCCCAATTCACCTCAGGAAAGTGAGGACTAATTAAACAGTAGGAAAGTTTGGAAGAAAGATCCCCATGAAGGGACTTCTCCCACACTCTCCTATCATCAAAACCAATAGTAAGCTTGTGCTTGTTGATATCCTCCACAATTTGAGGAAATTTACTCAGGAAAATAGCCTCAATATACCAAATATCATCCGAAAAGTAATCAGAAACAGTAAAGTTAAAATGCCTTCTCCAAGAGGAAGGAATTCCCACTCTATCAGCAATAACATAGTCAAGCCATTTGTCAAACCAAAAAGAGACATGAGAGGGATTACCACATAACCATCTAGAGTTCTCATTAATGTAAGACCAATGCATTTTAACACCAGTTCTAATAGAAGACTTGGTATGGTGCTCTTTAACCTGATTCCTTTTGTTAAGAAGTCTTTTCTGGATAAAAACATCCCCCTCCTGCCCTGAACAGAAGATATCCCATAGATAGTGCAACAGGACATATTTATTAAGAGTAGTAACAGAGGTCAAGTCAAGGCCACCCTCAGAGTGAAGGGCACAAGTCTTAGACCAACACGCATTTAAGGAGCCTCTTTTGTTGTAAGAACCAGTCCATATGAAATTCCTTATAGCTTTTTCCACTTTATTCAGGGTAGTAACAGGCAGTTTGTACACTCTCATGACATGAATAAATGAGGGAATAATGACAGAATTGACCATGCACACTCTACCAGCCATAGACATGGAGGAACCTTTCCACTTATTCATTTTACAAACAATGTTATCAGAAAACTTTCTAAAATACTGGGGCTTAGGAGCACCCCTGAAAATAGGGGTACCCAAGTAAGTAAAAGGAGCACCACCCTCAACAAAACCAGTGGAATTTTTTACAAAGAATATGAAGCTATTGGAAAGGTTCCTACCAAAGTAAACTTTAGACTTGTGAGTACTAATATGTTGACCAGAAATCATAGTATACTGCATAAAAACCTTAACCAGGGTAGTAATGTTGCTTCTTTTAAAGTTCATAAAGATAATAACATCATCGGCATAGAAGAGAAAGGGAGGAACTCAAAGATTGGGCCCAGCATAGATCTGAGTAAAGGACATATTAAAAACCCTATTAACCAAGCTGCAACTAATGAACAGAGGATGATGGTCAGAGTTATGCCTAAGGGACCAGAAGTGTCCCCTTAAAACAGACCAGCCTCATCAATAAAAGTACTAAACTCATTGCAAGAGACTCTCAAAGGGACAACAAGACCAAATCTCTCATGCATACCAATCACCACATTGAAATCACCCATAATAAGCAAAGAATCATCACAAAACCGGATAAGGTCATTCCATAACTCTCTTCTTTTCACATAGTTATTGCTAGCATGAATAAAAGCAATTAAGCAATTAAAATCAGGATGATCACAGTTGAGTACAACACTCTGAGAGCTAATAAAAGAGAAAGAGACAACCATATTCTCCTGCCTCTTCACCAGGATCCAGAGGTTGGGCAGCATGTCAGGCCTGGAATTGGTGCCTAAAAAATCCATGTGTAAATTGTTCCAGAAAGAGACCTCTATTGAATTTGGATGTATTCTGGGCTCTGCAATAGCTAAGATGAGGGGGTTGTTGGCAATAACAATATCAACAAGAGTTGACCTGGTAGCGTTTCCTTGTATCCCATTTATGTTCCAGAAGAGAGCCCGCATTATCCCACTTCGTAAGAGTCAGTGCCCGGCAACTTAGTATCGATAAGTCCAGACCAAACTTTGTTGCGAAATGTTTCATAGCCTCGAAGGAGGACCGTATGGCAGAACAACATGTATTCCTTTTACTTGTTTTGAGTAAAAGGTATTAGTTGGTTATTGTTATAAGTTTCACTAATAAGTGTCACTTGTTTACAATGAAAGGTATTTATTGATTAGTATTATTGGTTTCCCTAGGTGTCACTTATTTAGAATGAAAGGTATTAGTTGATTAGTGTTATATATTTCACTATTAAGTTTCACTTGTTTAGAATGAAAGTTATTAGTTCATTAGTTTTATCGATTCACGAATAAGTGATACTTGTTTAGAATTAAAGGTATTAGTATATGAGTTTATGGTTTCACAAATATGTGTCACTTGTTTAGGATGAAAGGTATTAGTTGATTAGTGTTATTGGTTTCACTAATAAACTTCACTTGTTTAGAATGAAAAGAATTAGTGATTAATATTATCGGTTTCTCTAATAAGTGTCACTTGTTTAGAATGAAATGTATTAGTTGATTAGTGTTATATGTTTCACTATTAAGTTTCACTTGTTTATAATGAAGGGTATTAGTTCACTAGTTCTATCGGTTTCACGAATAAATGTCTTTTCTTTAGAATGAAAGGTATTAGTTAATTAGTTTTATCGATTCAGTAATAAGTGTCACTTGTTTAGGATGAAAGGTATTAGTTGATTAGTGTTATTGGTTCCACCAATAAGTGTAACTTGTTGACAATGAAATGTATTAGTTGATAAGTGTCATTGGTTTCACCAATAAGTTTTACTTGTTTTGAGTGAAAGGTATTAGTTTATTATTGTTATAAGTTTCACTAATAAGTGTCACTTTTTTACAATGAAAGGTATTATTTGATTAGAATTATTGGTTTCACTATTAAGTATCACTTGTTTACAATGAAATGTATTAGTTGATTAGTGTTATTGGTTTCACTATTAAATTTCACTTGTTTAAAATGAAAGGTAATAGTTGATTAGTTTTATCATATTCAATAAAAAGTGTCACTTGTTTAGAATGAAAGGTATTCGTTGACTAGTGTTATATATTTCACTATTGGGTTTAAGTAATTTAGAATGAAAGGTATTAATTCATTACTTTTATCGATTTCACGAATAAGTATCATTTCTTTAGAATGAAAGGTATTAGTTGATTAGTTTTAATGGATTCAATAATATGTGTCAGTTGTTTATAATGAAAGGTATCAGTTTATTTGTGTAATTTGTTTCACAAATAAGTGTCACTTGTTTAGGATGAAAGGTATTAGTTGATTAGTGTTATATGTTACACTTGTTTAGAATGAAAGTTATTAGTTCATTAGTTTTATAGATTTCACGAATAAGTGTCACTTGTTTAGAATTAAAGGCATTATATTATTTAAGTTTTTGGTTTCACAAGTACGTGTCATTTGTTTATGATGAAAGGTATTAGTTGATTAGTGTTATTGGTTTCACCAATAAGTATCACTTGTTTATAATGTTTAGAATGAAAAGTATTAGAGTGAAAGGTATTAATTGATTAGTGTTATATGTTTCACTATTTAGTTTCACTTGTTTAGAATGAAAGGTATTAGTTCATTAGTTTTATCGGTTTCACGAATAAGTGTCATTTTATTAGAAAGAAAGGTATTAGTTGATTAGTTTTATCGGATTCAATAATAAGTATAACTTATTATTAGTTGATTAGTGTTATTGGTTTAACAAATAAGTTTTACTAATTTAGGATGAAACATATTAGTTGATTAGTGTTATTGGTTTCACTAATAAGTGTCACTTGTTTACAGTGAAAGTTATTAGTTGATCAGTTTTTTTGGTTTCACTAATAAGTTTCACTTGTTTAGAATGAAAGGTATTAGTTGCTTAGTGTTATTGGTTTCACTATTAACTATCACTTGGATTACAATGAATGGTATTTATTGATTAGTGTTTGTTGGGAGATGAATTTAATAATGAAGTTTTGATTAAATCCCAAAACCCCTGAGTATGACATGTTCAGGATAATCTTGATAGACTGAGTCAAGATTCAGTATAGAGTGTTCAGGAAGTTATCTGCACCATGTATAGTCAGCAGATATAGACCAGGTTAGATTCTAAAGAAATTGAAGACTTCGTTAAATCAAGAAATCAAGACTTCGAAGAATAATCAAGAAATTGAAGACTCAATGAAAATCAAGAAATCAAGACTTCTTTGAAGAAATCAAGACTCAAGAAGTAATCAAGAAATCAAGACTCAAGATGTCAATCAAGACTCGGTATGTCATCAAGACTCAATATGTCAAGAAGACATCAAGACTCAATATGTCATCAAGACACTAAAGACTCAAGACATCAAGACTCGAAGACATCAAGACACTAAAGACTCAGAAGATATCAAGACTCGTAAGATATCAAGACACGTAAGATATCAAGACTCGGGAAGATATCAAGACTCGGAAGATAAAGACCCAATTATCGAAGACGCAAAGATAATACTCCAATAAATATGAATGTTCCGAGGCACTGAAAATATCTATCTGAAGACTACAAAACTGAGAAAAACGCAAATATTCAGAAAAATAGATATTGCCCAAGACATTCATATGCAGACAAAAGGAACTAAGTCTAAGTATTGTTTAAGGTTATCTCATTCAGAGAGATTGACCAAAAAGAGTCGTTATGTTTGTCTACATTTACTGAAGATAATAACCAATCAGAGGAAGACAACATCAGCATTTTTTATCGACCTCGAAAGCGACGAAAACAATCAATCATGTCAGTAGTACTATGTTCCAGACTGCAAAAATTGTTGATTGGCTACATGAATGCATATTTCCTAAAACATGCAAGGGGTATTCAAACCCTAAATATAGTAGTTCATCAAACACCATAAGAGGAAACTCATGAAGCTATCTCCTCCAACGGATAGTTTTTCAAAAGTGACATTGGTGAAGTTGCCTATAAATACTACTAACCCTTTACATTGAGAGGTTACAGGAAATTTGAAAGCAACTCAAGAGCTCATTTGTATTATTGCAAATTGAAGCACTCGAAAATCCTAGAATATCCCAAGTGTTTCACATTGGAGAGAGCTCATTCACTAAGCCTAGATTGATAAGAAATATCCAAAGCTTAGTAGAGATATCTTAGCCTTTACATTGTTCTTATTGTAAAGGATATCTCATCCTAGTTAGAAACCAACCCAAAACCCAAACCCCTTGTTAAGGTAGTTTGTGAATGTTTTGTTGGTGAGTTGGAGTTGTAAAGAGTTAGTAAGCTACAGTGAGTTAGCTAGAAAACTCTAGAGAAGAAGTTAGTAAGCTACTTGTGGTAGTCTGAACACTTGTGTGTGTTTGAGTTAGTAAGCTGCAGTGAGTCAGCCAGAAAACTCAAAGTAGAAAAGTGAGTAAGCTACAGTGAGTTAGCCAGAAAGCATTAGGAAGTGGTTAGGGAATTTCTCTGAAGGTTAGAGAGAGTGGATGTAGGAGCTTGAGTCTCTGAACCACTATAATTGCTGTGTTGTTTTGCTTTCTGTACTGCATTATTATCTGTTGCATGTTTTTCACTGAAAGCATAATTCACTGATATTCAGTTGGAACCAATCCACTGAACTTGCATCAACTTGATCACAGCCTTAATCACTGTTTTATTAAAGGGAAGATTTTAAGCAAAGCTAAAACGAGTATAAACATAGGGTCAACCATTCCGCACACTTGAGTAGCTAGAACAGATAGTTACCAAACTGAACTAACTCTACTGAGGGATCAGTAAGATAATTATCTGATCCAAGCACCTCAGGATCTCTGATAAAACTCAGGCTCAGTTGGGCTAATCTGAAGCTTCTGAAAGCAGCTCAGGATCATTGTCTCTGTAGACTTTGACTCAGGGCAATCTGTGCTTCACAGGGTAAAATCATCAGGATAACCTGACCCATCTGACCTCAGTGAAAGAAAAGTTTTAAAAATCACTGAACACGTGTATTCCCCCCCCCATACACGTGTGAGACTCGTTAGCACCGGGACCAACAAGTGGTATCAGAGCAGTGGTTCATTTTGACCACTTGCTTTGGTAGCCATAGTCTATTTTGCTGAAAGACTTTGGTGGTCTACTGAATAGATCTGTTTGCTGACAAGGCTCAGTCATCATGCCTTCTAAGAAACTTCCTATATTCTCTGTTGAGAGCTATGACCTATGGAGATTAAGAATGCAGGCTCATCTGTATTCAAAACGTGAAAGAATGTGGAGAGTGGTTTCTGAAGGACCATTCAAATTTACTATTGTGAATCCCAGAATCACTGATACTGAGAGGAATGATCCGAGAGATGAATTTCCAAAATCTGATGATCAACTTACTCCTGATGAGAGAAAGTTAGTCAATCTTGACTACATTGCTAAAGATACCTTGTATAGCACTATTGATGATGGTGTTATAGGGATGATTTCTCAATGTGAAACTGCAAAAGAAATATGGGACACACTTGTTGTTATGTGTCAAGGCACAGATCATATTAAGGAAAACAAACTTTCTGTTGCTATGGGAAAGTTTGATAGCTTTGAAATGGAAGATAATGAATCCATTGACAAACTTGAGGTCAGATTCACTAGCATCATGAATGATCTAAGTGCTCTTGGGAAAAGATACCCACAGAGAGAAGTGGCACTGAAAATTCTTAGAGGATTATCTAAGAAATGGGATATACATGTTGTGGTGATTGAAAACACCAAAAATATTGATTCCATGCCATATCAACAAGTTTTCTCTGAACTGAAAGCTTATGAGTTTGTGATTGACAAGAAATCTAAGAAATCTGACAGAAAGATGATTCTTCATCTAGCAAGAATGTGGCTTTCAAAGCCAAATAGAAATCATGTAAGTCTAAAGAGTCTAAGAACTCACTTGCCAAAAATCAGGATGAGCAGGAGGATAAGCTAGTACTGATGGCAAGGAGGTTTGAAAGACTCAATAGCAGATATGGGAAATATAAGAAATATTACAGGAATCACAGTACAAGAGAGAGACTCGGAAACGAGGACGATATACTGTTGAGAAAAGAAAGGACCCCGAAAATTTGAAGGATCCTCATCCAAGAAGAAGAACTCCAAAACCAAGGAGTAAAGTGATCAGGATGATGATACCAACAGATGTTACAACTGTCAGAAGAAAGGTCACTTTCAATATGACTGTCCTGAGCTGAGTGCTAAAAAAGAAAGGAAAGATAAGCCAAGAGAGACAAGAAGATCTCCAGCAAGAAAGCCATGATTGCATAGGAAGAAGAACATTCTGAAGAAGGTTCCAGTTCCTCAGATGAGATTTTTTCTCGGATAGTGACAATGATGATATCTCGCCTTTATGGTCGTGGAGGAGGTAAATTCTTCTATCTCTGTTGTTGCTCCTACACAAGCACATGAGTTCTCAAGTTCAATCAGAAATAGTAACTTTGACTGATGGATTCATTTGAGAATCATATGAAGGACTATTCTCAGTATTACAAGAATCGCTCCATTGAAACTCAAGAGCGTAACAAGGAACTGATCACGAGAATCTAAAGTGGAAAGACTCTAAAAATGCTAAGAGATCACTTCTCAATTGATGGGAACTACTGATGAACTGGATGTTCTGAAAGTACAACTCTCAGAAAAAGAGAAGGTGATAGAGATCCTGAATGGAAAATTAGAGAAATCCACTAAAAGAGATTCAAATTTATCGAATCGAGTTCAATGACCTCTTTGAGAAGCATGAAACTCTAAAGAAATGTGAGGATAGTGCGCAGAGAAAGTTAGCTCTATTGAATTCTACATCTAAAGTGATAGATGAAATTCAGAGTTATCAAAGACCTGCAACTATAAAAGCTGGATTGGGATACATTCCAGGGGGAACCTCACAAGGTCTTCTGAATGTTGCTTCTAGTATTGGGATTATACTGAAAAGTATGCTTTTTACTTTGTATAATCGAAACTGAATTTTCAGACTTATTTATTGAAATAAATTGTTTATCACTGATGCTTTAAATATGATTGAATGTTACATATATTTACTGCATAATTGTTCAATAATTCGTACGTGTTACACTGTAGTAAATTTAGTGATACCAGATCACAGAAGATTAAATTAAATTTAGTGATGCTTTAGACCTCAGTGGTTTGTTGTTTCTTAACCTTCGTCCCTTAAATAGGATCACGTGGGATTGGTAACTATTGCTTTGACTTATCATGGGTAGCGAATCAGAGAGATTCAATACTTTTTATCTTGGGCAATATTATTGGTCACATGTGATTGCTAAGATTTAATACTGAAGAATAGTGTGTAAATCACGCTTTGCTTGATTTGCCCCTTGGGAGGTTCATAAGTTTTATCATACCAAATCTTGCAAGTGGAATTAGTTTCCTGTATGGATAATAATGTTGAACCGTTCTCGACCAAGGACAAAAGATATTAACTAACGGAAAGCTATTTCAAAGGCTTGAATTAATTAATGGGCTAGATAATCTTAAACACGGGAAATAATGACCGGAGCCATATTGATTGTAATATGGGTTAAGATGGATAGTCTGATATTAATTATGTAGTGGGATTAATTAATATTTATGGGCTTGAATTATATTGTGGCTCAATATTAGATATTCAAGATCCATTAGAAGGTCCAATCTTAATTCTCCTAAAGGCCCCCGAGTAGCCCAACAGATAGTCCAATAACCGAAAAAAGGTGATTAAAATAAAATAAATATTGTTGCTTAATTTTCCAAGTAATATTTCGAAATTTATAGATATGTTGGGAGAAAGATTTTCTTTGAATTTTGTTATGGAATGAAGATATGTATTCTTGGAATACAAGATTATCTCATTAAATTCAAGAAATCTCCCACTAGCTTATCTATATTGAAATTTTCGAAAATTTGGAAATATAATGGGCAAGAAAGATTTTTTTGATTTTCTTGAAAAGATATTATGGAAGATATGTATTTCTTGAAATACAAGAATATCTCATAAGTTCAAGAAGATCCAAATCTTGGATTCTTGTACATATTATTTTCGAAAAAATCCATAATTGAGGAGGTGGAATTTTTGTGGAATATTTTAATTATGGGAAAAAGAATATAAGAGATATATTCAAGATTTCTTGGTGACCAAGAAAAGTCTTTTCCCACATTGATATTTTACTTAAATTTTCGACCCCTCCTCTCCTATAAATAGGGGATGATTAGTTCAGTCCCAAGTGCAATTCCATGTGCTGGAAATATTAGCAAATCCACAAAGGTGGTGCAACAAAGTTTATTTTTCCTTTTGTTAATTGTTCGACGAGTGTCCTTCCACCGAATAGTTGAGCAAGGGCTAAGGGAATACTTGAGAAGTCCTTTTGGTTAGTCCGTCCGACCGAAGTCACTGCCATCCCGAGAGGTACGTTCACGTAAACCCGTAGATTCCGCATGCGTAGGTTTTACGTGGCTTTTTATATGCATGATATGTTGTTGCAATTATTATTTGAATTAATATAGGATTAATTCATGCTAGTAATAATTAATGAATTAAATTTGTATTTAAATATTCACCCCAAATAGATCTGTGCAACTCATTCCCCAACATCTAGTAGCACCAAGACTGTCTTTGTTAAACCAGTGGCATCTATTCTTCTTACTGAAGAACTGCCCAGAGTTTTAGACAAGGGTAAAGGACCTATGGTTTCAGAAAAACTGAAGGTTCAGGGAAGAAAGCCCAGACCTCAGGAAAATGCTAGAAAACCTGAACACTCAGTAGGAAATTTTCAGGCCAGTACTTCAAAGCTTCAGGCTAAGAATACCAACCTAAAGAGATCTGCACTGAACCATCAGAGGAATTTTCAGAAGAGAAACACTCAGCAGAGATATTCTCAACTGAAAAGACCAAGTCCTCAGATTATTGAAAGACCCCAATTTCAGTACAGGCAACCTGAACCCCACTTGCCTAAGGGTAAAGGTTTCTTGAACCCAAGTCAGCAGAGACAGAGACCAGCTGCACAAAAGCTAAGGCACTTGAACAAAAGGCCCGAACCCAAGAAGAACTCTAAGACTCATATTCATGCTAAGGCTGGCACTCATACAATGGATATTGCCAAGGCACCTAGGGTGGTGAATGTGTATGTAGATGTTTATTGGAGATAAATCAGCCACTCTAAAGTAATTAGAGTTGTTAGGCAGATTTGGGTTCCAAAAGGTACAGCTAACCTGGTAGGACCCTACACCAAATGGGTACCTAAGAACTGATCTGTTTTTCAGGTGAAAGAAAAGGGCACTGAGCTGAATGAAAACAACATAGCACTGATGAGTTGAAATGAATTGGCTCCTGCTGTATGGTATCTGGATAGTGGATGTTCAAGACATATGACAGGATATAAGCAACTAATCACTGACTATGTTGAACAAAAAGGCCCTCAAATCACATTTGGAGACAATTCCAAAGGACAAACTAAAGGATATGGAACTCTTGAAGTTGACTCTGTTCATATTCATGGTGTTTCATATATGTCTGGTCTAAAGAATAACTTGCTTTCTATCAGTCAATTCTGTGACAAAGGATTCAGTGTTGAGTTCTCAAAGAACTTATGTTATGTGAAAGACAATACTTCACAGAAAATTTTACTGACTGGTACTAGAAAAGGAAATGTGTATCTTGCTGATTGGAGTTCAACTCCTAAATATACATGTTTGGTTGCAAAAAGTTCCACTGATACCAGTTGGTTGTGGCACAAAAGAATGAATCACTTAAACTTCAAAACCCTGAACAAACTTGCAAGATTAGCACTTGTGAGGGGGTTACCCAATGAAGTGTTTAGTAAAGATCATGTATGTGATGCTTGTCAGAAAGGAAAACAAATCAGAGCATCTTTCAAAAGCAAAGTAGATGTTTCTACTGATAGAATACTACAACTGTTATATATGGATCTCTTTGGTCCAGTAACACCTGTTAGCACTAATGGCAGAAAATAGACACTTGTGGTAGTTGATGACTACTCTAGATACACATGGGTCATATTCTTACTCAGTAAGAAAGAGACTCAGACAAAACTGTCTGAACTACTGAAAAGGCTCAGTACTGAAAAGACTCATGAAACATCAGCTGCAAGGACTCCACAACATAATGGTGTTGCTGAAAGAAGAAATAGGACTCTGAAAGAAGCTGCAAAAACAATGATTGTTGAAGCTGATATTCCTAAGAGATTTTGGGCTGAAGCTATCAACACTGCATGCTACTCTCAGAACAGATCCATGCTGACCAAGAACCAAGGAAAAACTCCATATGAGTTGTGGAATGAAAGGAAGCCTCTTGTTTCTTTCTTTCGTGTGTTTGTTTACAAGTGTTTCATACACTATAATGGTAAAGATCAGTTGAAAACTTTTGATAGCAAAGCTGATAAAGGGATATTCTTAGGATATTCTGAAGTCAGTAAAGCCTTCAGAGTTTACAACTGTAGGACTCTTATTGTGGAAGAAACACCTCATGTTGTTTTTTATGAATCTACTTGTGTTCAGAAGAAACAGGAACATGACTCAGGAGAACTGATCAAGAGAATCACCATACTTAGCCTGAAAAAGAATGATAAAACATCCTCTGAACCTGAAAAGAAGAAGTCAGTTACTTTCTATGAATGGAGTGAATCAGACTCAGACAAAGAAGTTCAGGATGGAAAAACTCAGGATGGTGAGACTCGGGATGAAAATTTTCCACTGAAGGAAAGCCAACACACTGAAGCTGACCAATCTGAACATACACCAGTTCAGACTCAGGTATGTAATGCCGATGAAGATGTGGTCACAGCTGAGGCAAACTCTGAATCTATCAACCAAAGGGGAACAAATGTCTCTGACAATGTTCTGAATAGAATTTCCCCTGAGGAAGATGATTCTCTTTCTCCTTTTCTGTTGTTCCCTGAATTTAATGAACTACCTGAACCTAACATCTCTGATGTTGAGGATACTACTGAAGGGGGAACATCCAGGAGAAAATGGTTGGATAGACATCCTAAAAGTCATTGTGGGTGATCTATTAGATGGTGTCAAAAAAGGAAGGTTCCATGGAGAAAGTGCTTTGTTCTGCTGCTTCCTATCTGAAAAAGAACCTACTGAGATTGAAGAAGCTCTACAAGATTCATTTTGGATTACTGCTATGCAAGAAGAGCTGAATCAGTTCTCAAGGAATGAAGTTTGGGAGCTAGTGGATAGACCTAAGAGGCACAATGTGATTGGAACTAAGTGGGTGTTCAAGAATAAGAGAGATGAAAACAACAACATTGTGAGAAACAAGACAAGGCTAGTTGCACAAGGTTATTCCCAAGAAGAAGGCTTGGATTATGATGAAACCTTTGCACCTGTTGCAAGACTAGAAGCCATCAGATTGTTTCTTGCATATGCTGCCCACATGAAATTCACAGTCTATCAGATGGATGTGAAAAGTGCATTTCTGAATGGTGTGCTTAAGGAAGAGGTTTATGTGGAACAACCTCCTGGTTTCAGACAGAATGACCAAGTTTACAAGCTCAGGAAAGCCTTGTATGGTCTTAAGCAAGCACCCCGAGCATGGTATGATACCCTTTCTCAGTTTCTTACTGACCATGGTTTTATCAAAGGAACTGTTGATGGGACTCTGTTCAGGATAGAAGATGGGAAAGACATCTTACTTGTTCAGATTTATGTAGATGAAATCATATTTGGATCTCAAAATCATCAGATGTGTGAAAAGTTTTCTACCCTAATGAAAGGAAAGTTTGAGATGTCAATGATGGGGGAGATGAATTTCTTTCTTGGACTTCAGGTGAAACAAACTAAGGAAGGAATTTTCATCAATCAAGCAAAATACACCAGAGATCTGATTGCAAAGTATGGTGTACAGACTTGCAATGCGCTTAGAATTCCTATGAATACTAACTACAAGATGGATCCCGATCCTCGAAGGCAAATCAAGAAATCACACCGATTATAGAGGATCATTGGATCATCGCTATATCTCACGACAAGTAGGCCCGATATAACATTTGTTTGTTGGGATATGTGCAAGATACCAAGCTAATCCTAAAATTTAGTCACATGGAGGCCGCCAAAAGATTCTCAAATATCTTAAAGGCACTGTGAATAGAGGATTATGGTATCCAGCTGATGATAACCTTGAATTAACTGGTTATTCAGATGCTGATTATGGAGGATGTAGAATTGATAGGAAGTCTACCATAGGAACTTGTCAATTTCTTGGAAGTAAACTGATATCATGGTTTTCAAAGAAACAAACCTCGAGAGCAACCAAGATCTTCTTGTTTGAATACATAGGTCGTCAGGGGAAGTTGTTGTGCCGCATTCTTTAGCTCGCACAACAATTGAGGGATTATAAGATTATAGCCAATGAAGTACCTATATTTTGTGATAATAATGGTGTAATTGCTATTACACAAAATCCGGTATTGCACACCAGATGTAAGATGTTGATATCAGACATCACTTCATCAGAGATCATGTTGAGAAGAAAGACATCAGAATGGAGAAAATTCATACTGATAAACAGAGAGCTGATATCTCGACTAAACCTTTGGCTGAATCAAGATTTCAGGAACTATCAGTTGAATTTGGTATGTTGGATCCAGGTGAATAAAGCAAATCTGAAAAATTGAAGGTTTTCAGATGCATGAAGTTTTCTCAGGTTTTTACTGAAAAACTCAGGATAAAATTGAGAGTACTGAACACTGAGTCTTGGGAAACTCAGTTATCCTGAAGATCAGTAATCAGTATAATACTGACCTTTTGTTAAGATCAGTACTCTGTATTATACTGATCTGTTATCAAGATCAGTACTCAGTATTATACTGACATTTTATCAAGGTCAAAACTCAGTAAGACTGATGGAGGAAATTAGTCTGAAGAAGTATTGACTCATGCAACGCATTTATTGTCTAACTGAATCTCAGTAATCATAGGCAATAAATAACAAAACACCTGCAGGAATATTTGGGCGGGACCTTTGAAATCCACGAAGAAAGTCAATGGTCTGCAGGAACAGTAATTAAATGCATTGTTCATTAATCACCAATAGGGATAAATTGGCGGCTTAATATTTCTGAAATTGTCCTTTCATATACCCGATTTAGTCAGTTTTTAATCTCGACCGTCGATTTCTTCATCTATGCGATTTTCCATGAATCAAAATCCTATATCTATTAAAGAATTTCCTTCAAAGCCCGATTCCAAATAGCCTTCATCTTCAAAACACTCTGCTTCAAAAACTCTCGATTGCCCAGAAATTTCTTTATCTATCTCAAACCCTTCACCAAAAAATTCTCCAAAAAATGACATTTTCGGTATACGACAAGCTCACCATTTCTAATAAACCTTGGTACTAATATGTCGTATCTCTCGAAAGCTCATCAAATGCAACTCACGAAGAGGAATCGTTGCATATGATTCGGTTGGCAAAGCTTACTTGCCTGGTTGCGAATCAACCAGAGGCCGAATATGCAAAAGAGGTAATAGAGTTTATCTCGAATTTGAAGTTAGATGATGAATTTTGTATAGAATCGCAGATTACTGTATCGCATTTAGAACATAGTTCAAAATATGTGGATTTTGTTAGGGAATTGTATATTATTCCTAAGAATCTTAATGCCATATATGAATTAAGCGATAGAGGTGAAGACCCTACGGTTTATATGATGGGTAGGGAGCAAGAATATCTGGATAAGATTGCAGAGCATCCAGTAAAGTTCGAAGCTACTCTGAATAAAAGGCATTTGAAGCCTAAATATCGCGTATTGCTAGACATTGTAAGCAAATGCATCATGAGTAGGTCTGGCAGCTTTGAACAGATAAGCACGCCTAAGTTGAGGCTAATGGCGGCGATTGAAGATTCACCCACAATGGCATTCAACTGGTTACACTATTTAATCAAAGTGGTGAGTGATCAAGCCAAACAAGTTCAGAAGGTGAATGTGTCTGTTGTTGTCAAAGGAAAGATCCTTCATGCAACCAAGATTGCATTCATCTTGGAAATGTGCAGAGAAGAGGAGGATATCTTTGCCAATTCCTCATCCTTTCCAAAGTCAAAAATCATGTTCAAACCACCTACAACAAAGAAGACTTTGAAAGGAAGGAAACAGAAAAGCTCTAAGTCTCAGGAGGAGACCGCTGAAGAAGAAGTTGTTGGAGCCCAACAAGCCAGGGGGAAAGCCCTGATGCAAGTGAAAAGAGAGAAAGGAGAAAATCTGAAGAAGAAATCACTGGCCCCTCTGAAACGCCGAAAGCTTCAACCTATTACTGAGGAGGAGGTCAGTGACACTGAGGAAATCCAACCTGAAGGCCGCAAGGGCTGAAATCTCCACCGCAGTTCTCGCTCAGAGGTTGTGACAATTGCGCAAGATCAAGAAACTGAGGAAATGTTTTTTCCGAGGTACTCAAACTTCTCCGAGCTCGGATAAAATTTCTCGTGAAATCTTCAAGGGACCTCGTGTTCCTATCAAGAGATAATTGCTCGCACCTCGATCGATCCAACCTCGAGAACTGCTGAATTTGGATGCACTACTGAGTGAACCATTTCTCGATCCATCAGCACCTGAACTCATTCAATCTGATCCTACTGACCCTGAGAGCCCAAAGATGAAGAAGGGAGAGGCAGAAGAAACTGAGTGGCGCAGCAAGGGGGAACGGTTCATTCTTGACAGATACCCTGAGCTGAGCTCATATCCTGACCTTCAGGATCTCTTCTTCCGACTTAGAACCACGGTCTATATCCTGAATCAGACTCTTCCAGAGATGCTGAATATAGCCTCCTTCAGAGGAGAGGATTGGTGGAAAGCTGAGACTGCTGTTTTGACAGAGTTCTCTGGATTCAGTAAGACAAAGCTCAGAATGAAAATTGTTGATTTTGATGAGCTAGTCAAGAGGAAGGTGGCTGAGAGAAGGGAGGCTGATATTGATGCCTCCAATTCTAGGAATCCAGAAGAAGATGAGGATCAAGATAAAGAGGGTAACAAGCAAGATGATGCTGAAAAGCAATCTCAGATGGAGAAGGAAATCGATCTTTTGACCGATATCTCACATCCTCGACCGAAAGTTAAGACTCTTGGTATCTTTTGGCACTATTAAACATTATGCCAAAGCTACTGAAGTTCTTATCTTTAAATCTGTTATGTCTGATATGCAGAGCGAGGCTGAGATGGAGCACCCAGCTCAGGTGGAAAAAGTTGTACAAACTCCTGTGATTGATCTCAGTTCTATCCTGGAGAAGGTGGTGCCAATGGTGGAGAAAGTGACTCAAATAGAAGAAACCTTGGCAAGCCAATCTCAAAAGCTGGAAAACCTGAGTTCATCTTCAGACATGATGCAACTACAAACATCTCTTGCAGATAAAATGACAACTTTGGAAGGAAAGGTTGATGTAGTCAAAACTGAGCTCAATGCAGAGATGAAGCAGATGTATCAGGAAAGAACAGCCTATCTAGAAGCAAAGCTGGTTGAGAAGAATGATCTAATGATCAAGACAACTGTTGAGGAAATGGGCTCTATGCTCATGACCAAGATGACAGAGATGATGCATAATGTCTTCTCAAATCAGTTTGCACCTCTTTCTGAAGAGTTCTCAATGGCTAAGAATCACATGAGAAGGCTAGAGGATGAGCATGATCAGTTGGCAGGGGAAGTGTGAAGTATAAGCAAAGAGCAATATCATATGGATACTGCACTTTCTTAACTTCTTCCAAGGTATGGTGCCAAAAAGGGGGAAAGGCCTGGTGGCAAACTAAGTGAGTTGTTGGCACAAACCTTGAAGAGAAAGGCTCAGAAAGAAGCTGAAGAAAAGGAAATTGCCGATGCCTTAAAAGAAGTTGAAGCCACTGAGAAGCTCAAGTTCAAAGAAGCTGAGAAGCCTATCTACACTCAAGCATCTGAGCAAACTATTCAGGAAGTAATTTATGAGAAACTGAGTGGTAGAAGGATGATTGAGACAAGCCAAGCAGGTGAAGAACAAGTCAGACCTGGAAAGAGAAAGGCTGTGGCATTTGTGGAGCAAGAGAAGAAGAAAAGAGCTAAAGCTTCTAAGTCTACTCAGAGGAAATTGATAATAGATTTTGAAGAATCTGAGGAAGAAGCTGAAAAAGAAGTCTTCAATACCAAGAAAGCTATGAAAACCCTTCAAATTGAAAAGGAGAAGAAGACTGCTGCTTCTGTATCAAGTGTTCCTGTGATCAGGAAAAAGAAAGAAGAAGAGCAGAAAAGAAGAAGTGGTTTCAAGAAGTTTTTGAGCAAAAGGAGGGGTACAGAGAAAGCTCAGAAATGGTCGCACATTGACAAATGTATGCCTATTCAGTTCAATGATGCGTGGGAGGAAATCAAGAGAACCTTCTGGTTCTATTATGAGATTCTGAGGGAATGGAGGGGGAGCAGCTCGGATATGAATGAAGCCTTCATTGAGTACTTATTGACATTCTATCCTAAGTACCTGCAAAGTTGGATCAACTTGGAAGATGAATGAAATACTCAGATAGTAGCCCCTGGTCCATACACTTACCCAGCTCCAAGACTTGAGAATGACTATGTGAATGAAACAGCCATTTCTCAGGAGATAGCTCAATATGTCATCCAGCTAGGCCTAACAGGAAACAACCCTGATATCATCAAAGCAAGGGATGAACTGAAGAAGAGATACTATGGGATGTTCAACCTGAAAGTGTCAGAGGATGAAGTTGAAGAAGATTGAAGATTATGTACTTCTGTTTTTGTTTTTTATTTTCATTGTAATCTGTAACTCTTATCTTACATCAATGAAAATTTTATCTTTATGCTCAAAGATAATATCTCATTATCTTTTTACATGTCTTTTATGTTTGATATGCCTTATGTTTTGAATTTGTTGGGAAGAATTACCATTTTGGATTGTAATAGACAAAACTGAAACCTGAGTATAGGTTAGGTTTTTTGTAACAAGATGGTTTTGGCATCATCAAAAAGGGGGAAATTGTTGGGAGATGAATTTAATAAAGAAGTTTTGATTAGATCCCAAAACCCCTGAGTATGACATGTTCAGATAATCTTGATAGATCGAGTCGATTCAAGATAGAGTGTTCAGAAGTTATCTCGCACTACATGTATAGTCGCCAGATATAGATCGGGTTAGATTCTAAAGAAAATCGGAGACTCAAGAATTAATCAAGAAATCAAGACTCAAGAAGTAATCAAGAAATCAAGACTCAAGAAAATCAAGAAATCAAGACTCAAGAAGTAATCAAGAAATCAAGACTCAAGAAAGTTGTCAAGAAATCAAGACTCAAGAAGTTGTCAAGAAATCAAGACTCGAGAAAATCAAGAAATCAAGACTCAAGATGTCATCAAGACTCAAGATGTCATCAAGACATCAAGACTCAAGATGTCATCAAGACTCAAGATGTCATCAAGACATCAAGACTCAAGATGTCATCAAGACATCAAGACTCGAAGACACTAAAGACTCAAAAGACATCAAGACTCAAGACATCAAGACTCGGAAGATATCAAGACTCGTAAGATATCAAGACCCAATAGTTATCAAGACTTCAAGAAGATATCAATACTCAAGATAACTCCTAATGTTCGAGGCACTGAATATATCTATCTGAAGACTACAAAATTGAGAAAAACGCAAATATTCAGAAAAATAGATATTGCCCAAGACATTCATATGCAGACAAAAGGAACTAAGTCTAAGTATTGTTTAAGGTTATCTCATTCAGATAGATTGACCAAAAAGAGCTGTTATTTTTTTCTACATTTACTGAAGACAAGAACCAATCAGAGGAAGACAACATTGTCCTTTACTGACACTGAAAGTGACAGGTCACTGAATCATGTCAGTAGTACTATGTTCCAGACTGCAAAAATTAGTGATTGGCTACATGAATGCATATTTCCTAAAACATGCAAGGGAGTATTCAAACCCTAAATATAGTCGTTCATCAAACACCATAAGAGGAAACTCATGAAGTTATCTCCTCCAACAGATAGTTTTTCAAGAGTGACCTTGGTGAAGTTGCCTATAAATACTAGTGACCCTTTACATTGAGAGGTTATGGGAAATTTGAAAGCAACTCAATAGCTCATTCGTATTATTGCAAATTGAAGCACTCGAAAACCCTAGAATTTCCCAAGTGTTTCACATTGGAGAGAGCTCATTCACTAAGCTTAGATTGATAAGAAATATACAAAGCTTAGTAGAGATATCCTAGCCTTTACATTGTTTTTATTGTAAAGGATATCTCATCCTAGTTGGAAACCAACCCAAAACCCAAACCACTTGTTAAGGTAGTTTGTGTGTGTTTTGTTGGTGAGTTGGAGTTGTAAAGAGTTAGTAAGCTACAATTGAATTAGCGAATAAAAACTCTAGAGAAGAAGTTAGTAAGCTACTTGTGGTAGTCTGAACACTTGTGTGTGTTTGAGTTAGTAAGTTGCAGTGAGTCAGCCAGAAAACTCAAAGTAGAAAAGTGAGTAAGCTACAGTGAGTTAGCCAGAAAGCTTTAGGAAGTGGTTAAGAAATTTCTCTGAAGGTCAGAGAGAGTGGATGTAGGAGCTTGAGTCTAAACCACTATAATTCTTTGTGTTGTTTTGCTTTACATCTTTGCATTATTATACATTTGCATGTTTTTCAATCGAAAAGCATAATTCAATCGATATTCATTGGAACCAATCCATTGAACTTGCATCAAGTTGATCACGACCTTAATCACCGCTTTTTATTAAAGGGAAGATTTTCAAAGAAAGCTAAAACGCAGTATAAACATAGGGCCAACCATTCCAAGACACTTGAGTAGCTGTAAAACGGATAGTTACCAAATCGAACTAACTCTCATCGAGGGTTCAAGAAGATAATTATCCGATCCAAGCGCCTCGGATCTCCGATAAAAACTCGAGCTCGGTTGGGCTAATCTGAAAGCTTTTGAAAGCGGCTTTCAGGATCATTGTCTCGATGAGACTTTGACTCGGGGCAATGCGGCTTCTCGAGGCAAAAAATCATCGGATAACTCAACCCATCCGACCTCGAAAGAAAAAGTTTTAAAAATCACTGAACACGTGTATTCCCCCCCCATACACGTGTGAGACTCGTTAGCACCGGAACCAACAGTGTTATTGGTTTCACTAATAAATTTCACTTGTTTAAAATGAAAAGAATTTGTGATTAGTATTATCGGTTTCTCTAATATGTGTCACTTGTTTAGAACGAAAGGTATTAGTTCATTAGTGTTAAGTTATTAGTTCATTAGTATTATCAATTTTACTAATAAGTGTCACTTGTTTAGAATTAAAGGTATTAGTTGATTTGAGTTTTTGGTTTCACAAATACATGTCACTTGTTTAGGATGAAAGGTATTAGTTGATTAGTGTTATTGGTTTCATCAATAAGTATCACTTGTTTACAATGAATGGTATTTGTTGAATAGTGTTATTGGTTTCCCTGAGTGTCACTTGTTTAGAATGAAAGTTATTAGTTCATTAGTTTTATAGGTTTCACGAATAAGTCTCACTTGTTTAAAATTAAAGGTATTAGTTGATTTGAGTTTTTGGTTTCACAAATATGTGTCACTTCTTTAGGATGAAAGGTATTAGTTGATTAGTGTTATTGCTTTCACTAATAAATTTCACTTGTTTAGAATGAAAAGAATTAGTGATTAATATTATCGGTTTCTCTAATAAGTGTCACTTGTTTAGAATGAAAGGTTTTAGTTGATTAGTGTTATATGTTTCACTTGTTTATATTGAAGGGTATTAGTTCACTAGTTCTATCGATTTCACGAATAAGTGTCTTTTCTTTAGAATGAAAGGTATTAGTTAATTAGTTTTATCAGATTCAGTAATAAGTGTCACTTGTTTAGGATGAAAGGTATTAGTTGATTAGTGTTATTGGTTCCACCAATAAGTATAACTTGTTGACAATGAAATGTATTAGTTGATAAGTTTCATTGGTTTCACCAATAAGTTTTACTTGTTTTGAGTGAAAGGTATTAGTTTATTATTGTTATAAGTTTCACTAATAAGTGTCACTTGTTTACAATGAAAGGTATTATTTAAATTTTTGGTTTCACTATTAAGTTTCACATGTTTACAATGAAATGTATTAGTTGATTAGTGTTATTGGTTTCACTATTAAATTTCACTTGTTTAGAATGAAAGGTAATAGTTGATTAGTTTTATCAGATTCAATAAAAAGTGTCACTTGTTTAGAATGAAAAGTATTCATTGACTAGTGTTATATATTTCACTATTGAGTTTAAGTAATTTAGAATGAAAGGTATTAATTCATTACTTTTATCGATTTCACGAATAGGTATCATTTCTTTAGAATGAAAGGTATTAGTTGATTAGTTTTATTGGATTCAATAATAAGTGTTAGTTGTTTAGAATGAAAGATATTAGTTTATTTGTGTAATTTGTTTCACAAATAAGTGCCACTAAACTAAAGGTCTTATTAAAGAATAGAAAAATGGAGGGACCACAACCCGGTCCGAGGTAAGGAGAGCAAACGGGACTGCCACCTATAAAAGACCAGTTCAAAAGAAAAGTCTAACCAAAAAAATGGGGACATGGACCCCCACCAAACCAAAGTCAAACCAAAAAGCCCAACCACAACAAACCAAATTCCAACAGCCCAAAACATGCCATAGCAAAGGCCCAAAACCAAAATTAAAAACCTGCAGCAAAAGGTCCAAACAGCAAGAACACAAGCAGGGAAAAGGAAATCTAAAAGCTCAAACGCTCAATCCATCGTGAAACTGAGCACCACACCGAGACAACACCATCTCTGCCTAAGGCGGCTTCATAGAATCAAGCCTTGTGAATTCCTTAGATGCAGCCAAATGCATCGCCATCGCAGCCGGTGAAGAACCCTTCGAAACAACATTGATATTGGGAAGACTCCACGAACCTTTCAAGGCTCGTTTATTCGGGCTATCTTCAATTCTTGCACATAATGCGATTGGGCCTAGCTTCGCTGATCCGGTTTTTTTGAGAATCGAATTAATCTTGGGGCCAACATCGTTTAGTGGGAAAGACCTCTCCGAAGACACGTTTTTCACCGAGTCCCCTACATTGGTCCGATCTTCAGTTTGCGAAACTCCATACTTGACACCGCTATAATCTCATTCGAATCGTCCTTGAAACCAACCTTGGTGCTGCTTTGTTCATCCTCTACAACCCTCGCCCTGCTCGTCTAATTCCACTAACTGCGGCATTTCCTGGTCATCTTGAAGGGCATCAAACGCATTGGACGTCTCAACCGACTGAGAATCCATAGACATGTTGTTAACCACAGGCTGAGAGGAGACTTTCGGTTTATCCATCTGAACAGTAGCTGGCCGTGAATCGACCTTCGTGACCCACACCTTCTGTTTTTGCTTACCATGCGTCGAATCATTTCTAGCCCTACACGACTCCCAGGTGTGACCAACAATCCCACAATACGTACAAAACTCCAGTTCATTTTCAATGGAAACGTAGGTGAACAAACTATGCCCTTTACGCTTAATCAAAATTTTATCCTTCACTTCATATTTAAAATCAACTTCAACCAGCACTCTTGCAAAATTTCCGTAACTCCCACTAAGCGTGGGTTCGTCTATACGAAGAGGAACACCCACAACACTGGCCATTGCCCAAATCATAGATGAATCCCAATACTCAAATGGCAATTCATGAAAACGAATCCATACCTGCGCTTTGGAAGAATTAAGCTTATATGGATTAAAATCTGGGCACCAGCTGAAGAGACGAAATGACCAGGTTGAACAGCCCACTGCTTCTTGGCGAAAATTTGTCTGCTCTCATCTGAGTTACTAAAACTAATGTTGAAATACCCCTTTCCCAAAGAAGTGAATCTCCAGGAGCCATTAATTTTCCAAATCGATTGCAGTTTCCCACGCAGATCTGCCGCCGTTAACAGTTTAACACCAGTTGGGAAAGAAAATTTCCCAAGCAGCGAATCCTTCAACAGATTAAACCTCTTTTGATATACATCGTCTGGTATCGTAACCGAAAAGAACTCCCCCTCATTTTCCGGTGCTGGAAACGAAACTGGGACCCGTTCTTGAACAGGATAAACCGCTGAGAGAGTAGATGTGGTCGCCGTCGCGTATGAGGCTTTCGACTCTTTAGCCACTGAGACCGAAACCGCGTCTGAAAGAATAGGAGTCGTCGTTAAAGCGCAACTGACACCAGAATTACGGCCGGTGGGAAAGTCGACATGCCCTAAATCAGGAAAGGAACCGGATTCGAAGATCGATTTGGGCGAAAATTGCAACCGTTTTAAATCCCTAACTTTTTCAGAGAAATTCTCCACCACATATTCAATCAGACCAGGATTATCGGAACACAATTGAAGAAAGTTAGAATCTTAACCCATCTTAAGGAAACGAATCTAAAAAAGAATCGAAGAAAACAAAGCGGAAGGGGAAGATGAACGGAAAATCGAGAACAAGAGAAAAATGAGAGCTTCTCTCTCTATAAACCCCTCACCGAGAATGCGAGGTTAGAGGGGAAGGCGAAAAGTGGCGTAAGCAGAAAAGGCAGAGACAAAAGTAAAGCATTCGCCGGAGAAGATGAAGATTACGGCGAAGAAAAGGAACCACTATTCTAGAGAGAGGAAGTAGAGAGAAGCGAGAGAACCGACTCTCATTGGAAACGACTTGATCCTAAAATTTTAAATTTTATTCCAAATTTAATTGGAATTGTCTTATAATTTAACTTGGGTGTCTAACTCGAACCCGGACCTTTGACTTTCGGCCAAATTTAATTGGAATTGTCTTATAATGTAACCACTGGATCTTTCTAAAGACTTTATCACTTTGACAAAATTTATTCCAAATTTAATTGGAATGATCTTATAATGTAACTTGGGTGTCTCGAACCCAAGACCTTTCGGCCTAGGTAATGGGGCTCCAACCAGTAGAGCTATACCACTTTGACCAAAATTTTATTTCAAATTTAATTGGAATAGTCTTATAATGTAACTTGAGTGTCTCGAACCCAGGACCTTTGAGCCTAGGTAGTGGGGCTCCAACCACTTGAGTTATAACACTTTGACTTAAAACTTATTCCAAATTTAATTGGAATGGTCTTATAATGTAACTAGGGTGTCTCGAACCCGTAACCTTTTCTTTTTTAAAGTGGGGCTCCAACCACTGAAATATATCACTTTGACTAAAATTTTATTTCAAATTTAATTGGAATGGTCTTATATAATGTAACTTGGGTGTCTCGAACCCAGGACCTTTCGGCCTAGGTTGTGGGGCTCCAACCACCCACTTTGACTTAAAATTTATTCCAAATTTAAATTGAATGGTCTTATAATAAAACTAGGGTGTCTCGAACACAGGACCTTTGGCACAGGTAGTGAGTGCTCCAACCACTGGTTATTATACCACTTTGACTTAATTAGAATGGTCTTATAATGTAACTTGGATGTCTTTAACCTGTGACCTTTTCGGCTGGGTAGTGGGGCTCAAACCACTTAAAAGTATACCACTTTGACTAAAAATTTATTCCAAATTTAATTGGAATGGTCTTATAATGTAACTTGGTTGTCTCTCGAACCTGTGACCTTTCGCCTTTGTAATGGGGCTCAAACCACTCGAAATTTATACCACTTTGACTTAAAATTTATTCCAAATTTAAATTGAATGGTCTTATAATGTAACTTGCGTGTCTCGAACCCAGGACCTTTGGGCCTAGGTAGTGGGGCACCAACCACTTGAGCTATACCACTTTGACTAAATTGGAATGGTCTTATAATGTAACTTGGGTGTCTCGAACCCGGGACCTTTCGGCTTTAGGTAGTGGGGCTCAAACCACTGGAAATATACCACTTTGACCAAAATTTTATTCCAAATTTAATTGAATGGTCTTATAATGTAACTTGGGTGTCTTGAACCTGGGACCTTTCTTGCCTGGTAGTGGGACTCCAACCACTTAAGCTATACCACTTTTGACAAAAAATTTATTCCAAATTTAATCGATTGGTCTTATAATGTAATCTCATGTCTCAACCCGGGACCTTTCGGCTTTAGGTAGTGGGGCTCCAACCACATAAGCTCTACCACTTTGACACTAATTTGAGGCATTAAAATTTATTCCAAATTTAATTGGAATGGTCTTATAATGTAACTTGGGTGTCTCGAACCCGGACCTTTCGGCTTTGGTAATGGGGCTCAACCACTTGAGCTATACAACTTTGACCAAAATTTTATTCCAAATTTAATTGGAATGGTCTTATAATGTAACTTGGGTGTCTCAACCCGGGACCTTTCGGCCTGGTAGTAGGGCTCCAACCACTTAAGCTATACCACTTTGACAAAAAAATTTATTCCAAATTTAATTGAATGGTCTTATAATGTAACTTGGGTGTCTCAACCCGGGACCTTTTCTTTAGGTAGTGGGGTTCCAACCACTTAAGCTATACCACTTTGACACTAATTTGAGGCATTAAAATTTATTCCAAATTTAATTGGAATGGTCTTATAATGTAACTTGGGTGTCTCGAACCCAGACCTTTCGGCTGGGTAGTGGGGCTCCAACCACTTGACCTATACCACTTTGACAAAATTTTATTCCAAATTTAATTGGAATGGTCTTATAATGTAACTTGGGTGTCTCGAACCCGGACCTTTTCGGGAATTTTACTTGAAAGCTATACCACTTTGACCAAAAAATTTATTCCAAATTTAATTGGAATGGTCTTATAATGTAACTTGGGTGTCTTGAACCGGACCTTTCGATGCCCAGGTAGTGGGGCTCCAACCACTTAAAGCTATACCACTTTGACAAAAATTTATTCCAAATTTAATTGGATTGGTCTTATAATGTAACTTGGGTGTCTCGAACCCAGGACCTTTCGGCCTAGGTAGTGGGGCTCCAACCACATAAGCTCTACCACTTTGACACTAATTTGAGGCATTAAAATTTATTCCAAATTTAATTGAATGGTCTTATAATGTAACTTGGGTGTCTCAAACCCGGACCTTTCGGCCTTAGTAATGGGGCTCCAACCACTTGAGCTATACAACTTTGACCAAAAAATTTTATTCCAAATTTAATTGAATGGTCTTATAATGTAACTTGGGTGTCTCGAACCCAGGACCTTTCGGCCTAGGTAGTAGGGCTCCAACCACTTGAGCTATACCACTTTGACAAATTTTTTATTCCAAATTTAATTGGAATGGTCTTATAATGTAACTTGGGTGTCTCGAACCCAGGACCTTTCGGCCTAGGTAGTGGGGTTCCAACCACTTAAGCTATACCACTTTGACACTAATTTGAGGCATTAAAATTTATTCCAAATTTAATTGGAATGGTCTTATAATGTAACTTGGGTGTCTCGAACCCGGGACCTTTTCGCCAGTAGTGGGGCTCCAACCACTTGACCTATACCACTTTGACAAAATTTTATTCCAAATTTAATTGGAATGGTCTTATAATCTAACTTGGGTGTCTCGAACCCAGGACCTTTCGACCTAGGTAGTGGGGCTCCAACCACTTGAGCTATACCACTTTGACATTTAAAAATTTATTCCAAATTTAATTGGAATGGTCTTATAATGTAACTTGTGTGTCTCGAACCCGTGACCTTTTTTGCCAAATTAGTGGGGTCTCCAACCAACTTGGCTCCAACCACTTGAGCAATACCACTTTGACTAAAATTTTATTCCAAATTTAATTGGAATTATCTTATAATTTAACTTGGGTGTCTCGAACCCAGGACCTTTGCGCCTGGGTAGTATACCACTTTGACAAAAGAAAGTAACGGTTTTTAAAATTTTATTTCAAATTTAATTGGAATGGTCTTATAATGTAACTTGGGTGTATAGAACACAGGACCTTTCGGCCTAGGTAGTGGGGCTCCAACCACTTGAGCTATACCACTTTGACTTAATTGGTATGGTCTTATAATGTAACTTGGGTGTCTCGAACCCAGGACCTTTCGGCCTAGGTAGTGGTGCTCCAACCACTTGAGCTATACCACTTTGGCTTTTAAAAATTTATTCCAAATTTAATTGGAATGGTCTTATAATGTAACTTGGGTGTCTCGAACCCAGGACTTTTCGGCCTAGGTAGTGGGGCTCCAACCACTTGAGCTATACAACTTTGACTAAAATTTTATTCCAAATTTAATTGGAATTGTCTTATAATGTAACTTGGGTGTCTCGAACCCAGGACCTTACGACCTAAGTAGTGGGGCTCCAGCCACTTGAGCTATACCACTTTGACTAAAATTTTATTCCAAATTTAATTGGAATTGTCTTTTAATGTAACTTGGGTGTCTCTAACCCAGGACCTTTCGGCCTAGGTAGTGAGGCTCCAACCACTTGAGCTATACAACTTTGACCAAAATTTTATTCCTAATTTAATTGGAATGGTCTTATAATGTAACTTGGGTGTCTCGAACCCAGGACCTTTCGGCCTAGGTAGTAGGGCTCCAACCACTTGAGCTATACCACTTTGACAAAAAAATTATTCCAAATTTAATTGGAATGGTCTTATAATGTAACTTGTGTGTCTCGAACCCAGGACCTTTCGGCCTAGGTAGTGGGGTTCCAACCACTTAAGCTATACCACTTTGACACTAATTTGAAGTATTAAAATTTATTCCAAATTTAATTGGAATGGTCTTATAATGTAACTTGGGTGTCTCGAACCCAGGACCTTTCGGACTAGGTAGTGGGGCTCCAACCACTTGAGCTATACCACTTTGACTAAAATTTTATTCCAAATTTAATTGGAATGCTCTTAAGATGTAAGCTGGGTGTCTCGAACCCAGGACCTTTCGGCCTAGGTAGTGGGGCTCCAACCACCCACTTTGACTTAAAATTTATTCCAAATTTAAATTGAATGGTCTTATAATGTAACTTGTGTGTCTCGAACCCAGGACCTTTGGACCTAGGTAGTGGGGCTCCAACCACTTGAGCTATACCACTTTGACTTAATTGGAATGGTCTTATAATGTAACTTGGGTGTCTCGAACCCAGGACCTTTTGGCCTAGGTAGTGGGGCTCCAACCACTTAAGCTATACCACTTTGACTAAAATTTATTCCAAATTTAATTGGAATGGTCTTATAATGTAACTTGTGTGTCTCGAACCCAGGACCTTTCGGCCTAGGTAGTGGGGCTCCAACCACTTGAGCAATACCACTTTGACTTAAAATTTATTCCAAATTTAAATTTAATGGTCTTATAATGTAATCTTGGGTGTCTCGAACCCGGGACCTTTCGCCTTTAAGTAGGGGGCTCCAACCACTTGAGCTATACCACTTTGACCAAAATTTTATTCCAAATTTAATTGGAATGGTCTTATAATGTAACTTGGGTGTCTTGAATCCAGGACCTTTCGGTCAAGGTAGTGGGACTCCAACCACTTAAGCTATACCACTTTGACAAAAAATTTATTCCAAATTTAATTGGATTGGTCTTATAATGTAACTTGGGTGTCTCGAACCCGGACCTTTCGCCCAGGTAGGTAGTGGGGCTCCAACCACACAAGCTATACCACTTTTTGACACTAATTTGAGGCATTAAAATTTATTCCAAATTTAATTGGAATGGTCTTATAATGTAACTTGGGTGTCTCGAACCCAGGACCTTTCGGCCTTGGTATTGGGGCTCCAACCACTTGAGCTATACAACTTTGACCAAAATTTTATTCCAAATTTAATTTGAATGGTCTTATAATGTAACTTGAGTGTCTCGAACCCAGGACCTTTCGGCCTATGTAGTAGGGTTCCAACCACTTGAGCTATACCACTTTGACAACAATTTTCTTCCAAATTTAATTGGAATTGTCTTATAATGTTACTTGGGTGTCTCGAATAAAGGACCTTTCGGCCTAGGTAGTGGGGCTCCAACCACTTGAGCTATACGACTTTGTCCAAAATTTTATTCCAAATTTAATCGAATGGTCTTATAATGTAACTTGGGTGTCTCGAACCCAGACCTTTTCGCCTTTAGGTAGTGGGGCTCCAACCACTTGAGCTATACCACTTTGACAAAAAATTTATTCCAAATTTAATTGGAATGGTCTTATAAGTCTTGAACCCAGGACCTTTTGGTCTAGGTAGTGGGACTCCAACCACTTGAGCTATACCACTTTGACAAAAAATTTATTCCAAATTTAATTGGATTGGTCTTATAATGTAACTTGGGTGTCTCGAACCCGGGACCTTTTCGACCTTGGGTAGTGGGGCTCCAACCACATAAGCTATACCACTTTGACACTAATTTGAGGCATTAAAATTTATTCCAAATTTAATTGGAATGGTCTTATAATGTAACTTGGGTGTCTCGAACCCAGGACCTTTCGGCCTTGGTAATGGGGCTCCAACCACTTGAGCTATACAACTTTGACCAAAATTTTATTCCAAATTTAATTGGAATGGTCTTATAATGTAACTTGGGTGTCTCGAACCCGGACCTTTTCGGCCAGGTAGTAGGGCTCCAACCACTTGAGCTATACCACTTTGACAAAATTTTTATTCCAAATTTAATTGGAATGGTCTTATAATGTAACTTGGGTGTCTCGAACCCAGGACCTTTCGGCCTAGGTAGTGGGGTTCCAACCACTTAAGCTATACCACTTTGACACTAATTTGAGGCATTAAAAATTTATTCCAAATTTAATTGGAATGGTCTTATAATGTAACTTGGGTGTCTTATAACCCGTGACCTTTCGGCTTTAGGTAGTGGGGGCTCAAACCACTTGAGCTATACCACTTTGACAAAATTTTATTCCAAATTTAATTGAAATGGTCTTATAATCAAACTTGGGTGTCTCGAACCCAGGACCTTTCGGCCTAGGTAGTGGGGCTGCAACCACTTGAGCTATACCACTTTGAAAATTTAAAATTTAATTTATGGTCTTATAATGTAACTTGGGTGTCTCGAACCCGGGACCTTTTCGCCCTTAGGTAGTGGTGCTCCAACCACTTGAGCTATACCACTTTTGCATTTAAAAAATTTATTCCAAATTTAATTGGAATGGTCTTATAATGTAACTTGGGTGTCTCGAACCCGGGACTTTTCGACTTTAGTAGTGGGGCTCCAACCACTTGAATTATACAACTTTGACTAAAATTTTATTCCAAATTTAATTGGAATTGTCTTATAATGTAACTTGGGTGTCTCGAACCCATGACCTTACGGCCTAAGTAGTGGGGCTCCAACCACTTGTGCTATACCACTTTGACCAAAATTTTATTCCAAATTTAATTGGAATGGTCTTATAATGTAACTTGGGTGTCTCGAACCTAGGACCTTTCGGCCTTGGTAGTGGGGCTCCAACCACTTGAGCTATACAACTTTGACCAAAATTTTATTCCAAATTTAATTGGAATGGTCTTATAATGTAACTTGGGTGTCTCGAACCCAGGACCTTTCGGCCTAGGTAGTAGGGCTCCAACCACTTGAGCTATACCACTTTGACAAAAATTTTATTCCAAATTTAATTGGAATGGTCTTATAATGTAACTTGGGTGTCTCGAACCCAGGACCTTTCGGCCTTGGTATTGGGGCTCCAACCACTTGAGCTATACAACTTTGACCAAAATTTTATTCCAAATTTAATTTGAATGGTCTTATAATGTAACTTGAGTGTCTCGAACCCAGGACCTTTCTACCCTAGTAGGGGGCTCCAACCACTTGAGCTATACCACTTTGACAACAATTTTCTTCCAAATTTAATTGGAATTGTCTTATAATGTTACTTGGGTGTCTCGAATCCAGGACCTTTCGGCCTAGGTAGTGGGGCTCCAACCACTTGAGCTATACCACTTTGTCCAAAATTTTATTCCAAATTTAATTGGAATGGTCTTATAATGTAACTTGGGTGTCTCGAACCCAGGACCTTTCGGCCTAGGTAGTGGGGCTCCAACCACTTGAGCTATACCACTTTGACAAAAAAATTATTCCAAATTTAATTGGAATGGTCTTATAAGTCTTGAACCCAGGACCTTTCGGTCTAGGTAGTGGGACTCCAACCACTTGAGCTATACCACTTTGACAAAAAATTTTATTCCAAGTTTAATTGGATTGGTCTTATAATGTAACTTGGGTGTCTCGAACCCAGGACCTTTCGGCATAGGTAGTGGGGCTCCAACCACATAAGCTATACCACTTTGACACTAATTTGAGGCATTAAAATTTATTCCAAATTTAATTGGAATGGTCTTATAATGTAACTTGGGTGTCTCGAACCCAGGACATTTCGGCCTTGGTAATGGGGCTCCAACCACTTGAGCTATACAACTTTGACCAAAATTTTATTCCAAATTTAATTGGAATGGTCTTATAATGTAACTTGGGTGTCTCGAACCCAGGACCTTTCGGCCTAGGTAGTAGGGCTCCAACCACTTGAGCTATACCACTTTGACAAAAATTTTATTCCAAATTTAATTGGAATGGTCTTATAATGTAACTTGGGTGTCTCGAACCCAGGACCTTTCGGCCTAGGTAGTGGGGTTCCATCCACTTAAGCTATACCACTTTGACACTAATTTGAGGCATTAAAATTTATTCCAAATTTAATTGGAATGGTTTTATAATGTAACTTGGGTGTTTCAACCCGGGACCTTTTACCCAGGTAGTGGGGCTCCAACCAATTGAGCTTTATACCACTTTGACAAAATTTTATTCCAAATTTAATTGAAATGGTCTTATAATCTAACTTGGTGTCTCGAACCCGGACCTTTCGGCCTTAGGGCTAACCACTGGGTATAACCAATTGAGCTATACCACTTATTCCAAATTTAATTGGTATGGTGTTATAATGTAACTTGGGTGTCTCGAACCCAGACCTTTTAATTGAATGGTCTTAGTGGTGCTCCAACCACTTGAGCTATACCACTTTGGCATTTAAAAAAAATTTATTCCAAATTTAATTGGAATGGTCTTATAATGTAACTTGGGTGTCTCGAACCCGGACCTTTTCGGCCAGGGTAGTGGGGCTCCAACCACTTGAGCTATACAACTTTGACTAAAATTTTATTCCAAATTTAATTGGAATTGTCTTATAATGTAACTTGGGTGTCTCGAACCCATGACCTTTCGGCCTAAGTAGTGGGGCTCCAACCACTTGTGCTATACCACTTTGACCAAAAATTTTATTCCAAATTTAATTGAAATGGTCTTATAATGTAACTTGGGTGTCTCGAACCCAGGGACCTTTTCGGCCTTGGTAAATGGGGCTCCAACCACTTGAGCTATACAACTTTGACCAAAAATTTTATTCCAAATTTAATTGGAATGGTCTTATAATGTAACTTGGGTGTCTCGAACCCGGGACCTTTCGCCCAGGTAGTAGGGATCCAACCACTTGAGCTATACCACTTTGACAAAAATTTTATTCCAAATTTAATTGGAATGGTCTTATAATGTAACTTGGGTGTCTCGAACCCAGGACCTTTCGGCCTAAGTAGTGGGGTTCCAACCAATTAAGCTATACCACTTTGACACTAATTTGAGGCATTAAAATTTATTCCAAATTTAATTGGAATGGTCTTATAATGTAACTTGGGTGTCTCAACCCGGGACCTTTCTTTGAGGTTGGGTAGTAGGGGCTCCAACCACTTTTAGTTATACCACTTTTGACTAAAATTTTATTCCAAATTTAATTGAATGGTCTTATGATGTAAGTTGGGTGTCTCAACCCGGGACCTTTCGGCTTTAGTAGTAGGGCTCCAAACACCCACTTTGACTTAAAAATTTATTCCAAATTTAAATTGAATGGTCTTATAATGTAACTTTGTGTGTCTCGAACCCGTGTCCTTTGGACTGGTAGTGGGGCTCCAACCACTTGAGCTATACCACTTTGACTTAATTCCAAATGGTCTTATAATGTAACTTGGGTGTCTCGAACCCGGGACCTTTTAACTTTAGGTAGTGGGGCTCCAACCACTTAAGCTATACCACTTTTGACTAAAAATTTATTCCAAATTTAATTGGAATGGTCTTATAATGTAACTTGTGGTGTCTCTAACCCAGACCTTTTCGGCCTTGGTAGTGGGGCTCCAACCACTTGAGCAATACCACTTTGACTTAAAATTTATTCCAAATTTAAATTTAATTGTCTTATAATGTAACTTGGGTGTCTCGAACCCAGGACCTTTCGGCCTAGGTAGTGGGGCTCCAACCACTTGAGCTATACCACTTTGAACAAAATTTTATTCCAAATTTAATTGGAATGGTCTTATAATGTAACTTGGGTGTCTTGAACCCGACCTTTCGGCCTAGGTAGTGGGACTCCAACCACTTAAGCTATACCACTTTGACCAAATTTGAAAAAATTTATTCCAAATTTAATTGATTGGTCTTATAATGTAACTTGGGTGTCTCGAACCCGGGACCTTTCTACCTTTGACAAAATGGGGCTCCAACCACATAAGCTATACCACTTTGACACTAATTTTAGGCATTAAAATTTATTCCAAATTTAATTGGAATGGTCTTATAATGTAACTTGGGTGTCTCGAACCCAGACCTTTTCGGCCTTGGTAGTGGGGCTCCAACCACTTGAGCTATACAACTTTGACCAAAAATTTTATTCCAAATTTAATTTTAATGGTCTTATAATGTAACTTGAGTGTCTCGAACCCAGGACATTTCGGCCTAGGTAGTGGGGCTCCAACCACTTGAGCTATACAACTTTGACTAAAAATTTTATTCCAAATTTAATTGAATTGTCTTATAATGTAACTTGGGTGTCTCAACCCATGACCTTCTTGCTAAGTAGTGGGGGCTCCAACCACTTGTGCTATACCACTTTGACCAAAAATTTTATTCCAAATTTAATTGGAATGGTCTTACAATGTAACTTGGGTGACTCGAACCCAGGACCTTTCGGCCTTGGTAGTGGGGCTCCAACCACTTGAGCTATACAACTTTGACCAAAATTTTATTCCAAATTTAATTGGAATGGTCTTATAATGTAACTTGGTGTCTCGAACCCGTGACCTTTTCGCCTAGGTAGTAGGGCTCCAACCACTTGAGCTATACCACTTTGACAAAAATTTTCTTCCAAATTTAATTGAATTGTCTTATAATGTTACTTGGGTGTCTCGAATCCAGGACCTTTCGGCCTAGGTAGTGGGGCTCCAAACCACTTGAGCTATACCACTTTGTCCAAAAATTTTATTCCAAATTTAATTGGAATGGTCTTATAATGTAACTTGGGTGTCTCGAACCCGGGACCTTTTCGCCTTTAGGTAGTGGGGCCCAACCACTGAGCTATACCACTTTGACAAAAAAATTTATTCCAAATTTAATTGGAATGGTCTTTATAAGTCTTGAACACAGGACCTTTCGGTCTAGGTAGTGGGACTCCAACCACTTGAGCTATACCACTTTGACAAAAAATTTATTCCAAATTTAATTGGATTGGTCTTATAATGTAACTTGGGTGTCTCGAACCCAGGACCTTTCGGCCTAGGTAGTGGGGCTCCAACCACATAAGCTCTACCACTTTGACACTAATTTGAGGCATTAAAATTTATTCCAAATTTAATTGGAATGGTCTTATAATGTAACTTGGGTGTCTCGAACCCAGGACCTTTCGGCCTTGGTAATGGGGCTCCAACCACTTGAGCTATACAACTTTGACCAAAATTTTATTCCAAATTTAATTGGAATGGTCTTATAATGTAACTTGGGTGTCTCGAACCCAGGACCTTTCGGCCTAGGTAGTAGGGCTCCAACCACTTGAGCTATACCACTTTGACAAAATTTTTATTCCAAATTTAATTGGAATGGTCTTATAATGTAACTTGGGTGTCTCGAACCCAGGACCTTTCGGCCTTGGTATTGGGGCTCCAACCACTTGAGCTATACAACTTTGACCAAAATTTTATTCCAAATTTAATTTGAATGGTCTTATAATGTAACTTGAGTGTCTCGAACCCAGGACCTTTCGGCCTAGGTAGTAGGGCTCCAACCACTTGAGCTATACCACTTTGACAACAATTTTCTTCCAAATTTAATTGGAATTGTCTTATAATGTTACTTGGGTGTCTCGAATCCAGGACCTTTCGGCCTAGGTAGTGGGGCTCCAACCACTTGAGCTATACGACTTTGTCCAAAATTTTATTCCAAATTTAATTGGAATGGTCTTATAATGTAACTTGGGTGTCTCGAACCCAGGACCTTTCGTCCTAGGTAGTGGGGCTCCAACCACTTGAGCTATACCACTTTGACAAAAAAATTATTCCAAATTTAATTGGAATGGTCTTATAAGTCTTGAACCCAGGACCTTTCGATCTAGGTAGTGGGACTCCAACCACTTGAGCTATACCACTTTGACAAAAAATTTTATTCCAAGTTTAATTGGATTGGTCTTATAATGTAACTTGGGTGTCTCGAACCCAGGACCTTTCGGCCTAGGTAGTGGGGCTCCAACCACATAAGCTATACCACTTTGACACTAATTTGAGGCATTAAAATTTATTCCAAATTTAATTGGAATGGTCTTATAATGTAACTTGGGTGTCTCAACCCGTGACATTTTCGCCTTGGTAATGGGGCTCCAACCACTTGAGCTATACAACTTTGACCAAAATTTTATTCCAAATTTAATTGGAATGGTCTTATAATGTAACTTGGGTGTCTCGAACCCAGGACCTTTCGGCCTAGGTAGTAGGGCTCCAACCACTTGAGCTATACCACTTTGACAAAAATTTTATTCCAAATTTAATTGGAATGGTCTTATAATGTAACTTGGGTGTCTCGAACCCAGGACCTTTCGGCCTAGGTAGTGGGGTTCCATCCACTTAAGCTATACCACTTTGACACTAATTTGAGGCATTAAAATTTATTCCAAATTTAATTGGAATGGTTTTATAATGTAACTTGGGTGTTTCGAACCCAGGACCTTTCGGCCTAGGTAGTGGGGCTCCAGCCAATTGAGCTATACCACTTTGACAAAATTTTATTCCAAATTTAATTGAAATGGTCTTATAATCTAACTTGGGTGTCTCGAACCCAGGACCTTTCGGCCTAGGTAGTGGGGCTGCAACCACTTGAGCTATACCACTCTGAGTTAATTGGTATGGTGTTATAATGTAACTTGGGTGTCTCGAACCCAGGACCTTTCGGCCTAGGTAGTGGTGCTCCAACCACTTGAGCTATACCACTTTGGCATTTAAAAATTTATTCCAAATTTAATTGGAATGGTCTTATAATGTAACTTGGGTGTCTCGAACCCAGGACTTTTCGGCCTAGGTAGTGGGGCTCCAACCACTTGAGCTATACAACTTTGACTAAAATTTTATTCCAAATTTAATTGGAATTGTCTTATAATGTAACTTGGGTGTCTCGAACCCATGACCTTACGGCCTAAGTAGTGGGGCTCCAACCACTTGTGCTATACCACTTTGACCAAAATTTTATTCCAAATTTAATTGGAATGGTCTTATAATGTAACTTGGGTGTCTCGAACCCAGGACCTTTCGGCCTTGGTAGTGGGGCTCCAACCACTTGAGCTATACAACTTTGACCAAAATTTTATTCCAAATTTAATTGGAATGGTCTTATAATGTAACTTGGGTGTCTCGAACCCAGGACCTTTCGGCCTAGGTAGTAGGGATCCAACCACTTGAGCTATACCACTTTGACAAAAAATTTATTCCAAATTTAATTGGAATGGTCTTATAATGTAACTTGGGTGTCTCGAACCCAGGACCTTTCGGCCTAAGTAGTGGGGTTCCAACCAATTAAGCTATACCACTTTGACACTAATTTGAGGCATTAAAATTTATTCCAAATTTAATTGGAATGGTCTTATAATGTAACTTGGGTGTCTCGAACCCAGGACCTTTCTTGACCGGGTAGTAGGGCTCAACCACTGAAAGTTATACCACTTTGACTAAAATTTTATTCCAAATTTAATTGAATGGTCTTATGATGTAAGTTGGGTGTCTCGAACCCGTGACCTTTTCGCCTAGGTAGTAGGGGGCTCCAAACACCCACTTTGACTTAAAATTTATTCCAAATTTAAATTGAATGGTCTTATAATGTAACTTGTGTGTCTCGAACCCAGGTCCTTTGGACCTGGGTAGTGGGGCTCCAACCACTTGAGCTATACCACTTTGACTTAATTGGAATGGTCTTATAATGTAACTTGGGTGTCTCGAACCCAGGACCTTTTGGCCTAGGTAGTGGGGCTCCAACCACTTAAGCTATACCACTTTGACTAAAATTTATTCCAAATTTAATTGGAATGGTCTTATAATGTAACTTGTGTGTCTCGAACCCAGGACCTTTCGGCCTAGGTAGTGGGGCTCCAACCACTTGAGCAATACCACTTTGACTTAAAATTTATTCCAAATTTAAATTTAATTGTCTTATAATGTAACTTGGGTGTCTCGAACCCAGGACCTTTCGGCCTAGGTAGTGGGGCTCCAACCACTTGAGCTATACCACTTTGAACAAAATTTTATTCCAAATTTAATTGGAATGGTCTTATAATGTAACTTGGGTGTCTTGAACCCAGACCTTTCGGGCCTAGGTAGTGGGACTCCAACCACTTAAGCTATACCACTTTGACAAAAAATTTATTCCAAATTTAATTGGATTGGTCTTATAATGTAACTTGGGTGTCTCGAACCCAGGACCTTTCGGCCTAGGTAATGGGGCTCCAACCACATAAGCTATACCACTTTGACACTAATTTTAGGCATTAAAATTTATTCCAAATTTAATTGGAATGGTCTTATAATGTAACTTGGGTGTCTCGAACCCAGGACCTTTCGGCCTTGGTAGTGGGGCTCCAACCACTTGAGCTATACAACTTTGACCAAAATTTTATTCCAAATTTAATTTGAATGGTCTTATAATGTAACTTGAGTGTCTCGAACCCAGGACATTTCGGCCTAGGTAGTGGGGCTCCAACCACTTGAGCTATACAACTTTGACTAAAATTTTATTCCAAATTTAATTGGAATTGTCTTATAATGTAACTTGGGTGTCTTATAACCCATGACCTTCTTTACTTAAGTAGTAGGGGGGCTCCAACCACTTGTGCTACACCACTTTGACCAAAATTTTATTCCAAATTTAATTGAATGGTCTTACAATGTAACTTGGGTGACTCAACCCAGACCTTTTCGGCCTTGGTAGTGGGGCTCCAACCACTTGAGCTATACAACTTTTGACCAAAAATTTTATTCCAAATTTAATTGAATGGTCTTATAATGTAACTTGGGTGTCTCGAACCCAGGACCTTTTCGCCTTAGGTAGTGGGGCTCCAACCACTTGAGCTATACCACTTTGACAAAATTTTTATTCCAAATTTAATTGAATTGTCTTATAATGTTACTTGGGTGTCTCGAATCCGGACCTTTTTAATTGGTAGGTAATGGGGCTCCAAACCACTTGAGCTATACCACTTTTTCCAAAAATTTTATTCCAAATTTAATTGAATGGTCTTATAATGTAACTTGGTGTCTCGAACCCGGGACCTTTTCGCCTTTAGGTAGTGGGGCTCCAACCACTGAGCTATACCACTTTGACAAAAAATTTATTCCAAATTTAATTGGAATGGTCTTATAAGTCTTGAACCCAGGACCTTTCGGTCTAGGTAGTGGGGCTCCAACCACTTGAGCTATACCACTTTGACAAAAAATTTATTCCAAATTTAATTGATTGGTCTTATAATGTAACTTCATGTCTCGAACCCAGGACCTTTCGGCCTAGGTAGTGGGGCTCCAACCACATAAGCTCTACCACTTTGACACTAATTTGAGGCATTAAAATTTATTCCAAATTTAATTGGAATGGTCTTATAATGTAACTTGGGTGTCTCGAACCCAGGACCTTTCGGCCTTGGTAATGGGGCTCCAACCACTTGAGCTATACAACTTTGACCAAAATTTTATTCCAAATTTAATTGGAATGGTCTTATAATGTAACTTGGGTGTCTCGAACCCAGGACCTTTCGGCCTAGGTAGTAGGGCTCCAACCACTTGAGCTATACCACTTTGACAAAATTTTTATTCCAAATTTAATTGAATGGTCTTATAATCTAACTTGGGTGTCTCAACCCGTGACCTTTCGCCTTTGAGGTAAATGGTCTTATAACCACTTGAGCTATACCACTTTGACTTAATTGGTATTGTCTTATAATGTAACTTGGGTGTCTCGAACCCAGGACCTTTCGGCCTAGGTAGTGGTGCTCCAACCACTTGAGCTATACCACTTTGGCATTTAAAAATTTATTCCAAATTTAATTGTAATGGTCTTATAATGTAACTTGGGTGTCTCGAACCCAGACTATTTTCGCCTAGGTAGTGGGGGCTCCAACCACTTGAGCTATACAACTTTGACTAAAATTTTTATTCCAAATTTAATTGGAATTGTCTTATAATGTAACTTGGGTCTCTCAACCCATGACCTTCTGACCTAAGTAGTGGGGGCTCCAACCACTTGTGCTATACCACTTTGACCAAAAATTTTATTCCAAATTTAATTGGAATGGTCTTATAATGTAACTTGGGTGTCTCAACCCGGGACCTTTTCGCCTTAGGTAGTGGGGCTCCAACCACTTGAGCTATACAACTTTGACCAAAATTTTATTCCAAATTTAATTGGAATGGTCTTATAATGTAACTTGGGTGTCTCGAACCCAGGACCTTTCGGCCTAGGTAGTAGGGATCCAACCACTTGAGCTATACCACTTTGACAAAAAATTTATTCCAAATTTAATTGGAATGGTCTTATAATGTAACTTGGGTGTCCCGAACCCAGGACCTTTCGGCCTAAGTAGTGGGGTTCCAACCAATTAAGCTATACCACTTTGACACTAATTTGAGGCATTAAAATTTATTCCAAATTTAATTGGAATGGTCTTATAATGTAACTTGGGTGTCTCGAACCCAGGACCTTTCGGACTGGGTAGTAGGGCTCCAACCACTTGAGTTATACCACTTTGACTAAAATTTTATTCCAAATTTAATTGGAATGGTCTTATGATGTAAGTTGGGTGTCTCGAACCCAGGACCTTTCGGCCTAGGTAGTGGGGCTCCAAACACCCACTTTGACTTAAAATTTATTCCAAATTTAAATTGAATGGTCTTATAATGTAACTTGTGTGTCTCGAACCCAGGTCCTTTGGACCTGGGTAGTGGGGCTCCAACCACTTGAGCTATACCACTTTGACTAAATTGGAATGGTCTTATAATGTAACTTGGGTGTCTCGAACCCAGGACCTTTTGGCCTAGGTAGTGGGGCTCCAACCACTTAAGCTATACCACTTTGACTAAAATTTATTCCAAATTTAATTGGAATGGTCTTATAATGTAACTTGTGTGTCTCGAACCCAGGACCTTTCGGCCTAGGTAGTGGGGCTCCAACCACTTGAGCAATACCACTTTGACTTAAAATTTATTCCAAATTTAAATTTAATGGTCTTATAATGTAACTTGGGTGTCTCGAACCCAGGACCTTTCGGCCTAGGTAGTGGGGCTCCAACCACTTGAGCTATACCACTTTGACCAAAATTTTATTCCAAATTTAATTGGAATGGTCTTATAATGTAACTTGGGTGTCTTGAACCCAGGACCTTTCGGTCTAGGTAGTGGGACTCCAACCACTTAAGCTATACCACTTTGACAAAAAATTTATTCCAAATTTAATTGGATTGGTCTTATAATGTAACTTGGGTGTCTCGAACCCAGGACCTTTCGGCCTAGGTAGTGGGGCTCCAACCACATAAGCTATACCACTTTGACACTAATTTGAGGCATTAAAATTTATTCCAAATTTAATTGGAATGGTCTTATAATGTAACTTGGGTGTCTCGAACCCAGGACCTTTCGGCCTTGGTAGTGGGGCTCCAACCACTTGAGCTATACAACTTTGACCAAAATTTTATTCCAAATATAATTTGAATGGTCTTATAATGTAACTTGAGTGTCTCGAACCCAGGACCTTTCGGCGTAGGTAGTAGGGCTCCAACCACTTGAGCTATACCACTTTGACAACAATTTTCTTCCAAATTTAATTGGAATTGTCTTATAATGTTACTTGGGTGTCTCGAATCCAGGACCTTTCGGCCTAGGTAGTGGGGCTCCAACCACTTGAGCTATACCACTTTGTCCAAAATTTTATTCCAAATTTAATTGGAATGGTCTTATAATGTAACTTGGGTGTCTCGAACCCAGGACCTTTCGGCCTAGGTAGTGGGGCGCCAACCACTTGAGCTATACCACTTTGACAAAAAATTTATTCCAAATTTAATTGGAATGGTCTTATAAGTCTTGAACACAGGACCTTTCGGTCTAGGTAGTGGGACTCCAACCACTTGAGCTATACCACTTTGACAAAAAATTTATTCCAAATTTAATTGGATTGGTCTTATAATGTAACTTCGGCGTCTCGAACCCAGGACCTTTCGGCCTAGGTAGTGGGGCTCCAACCACATAAGCTCTACCACTTTGACACTAATTTGAGGCATTAAAATTTATTCCAAATTTAATTGGAATGGTCTTATAATGTAACTTGGGTGTCTCGAACCCAGGACCTTTCGGCCTTGGTAATGGGGCTCCAACCACTTGAGCTATACAACTTTGACCAAAATTTTATTCCAAATTTAATTGGAATGGTCTTATAATGTAACTTGGGTGTCTCGAACCCGGGACCTTTCGCCCAGGTAGTAGGGCTCCAACCACTTGAGCTATACCACTTTGACAAAATTTTTATTCCAAATTTAATTGGAATGGTCTTATAATGTAACTTGGGTGTCTCGAACCCAGGACCTTTCGGCCTAGGTAGTGGGGTTCCAACCACTTAAGCTATACCACTTTGACACTAATTTGAGGCATTAAAATTTATTCCAAATTTAATTGGAATGGTCTTATAATGTAACTTGGGTGTCTCGAACCCAGACCTTTCTTCCCCTAGGTAGTGGGGCTCCGACCACTTGAGCTATACCCCTTTGACAAAATTTTATTCCAAATTTAATTGAAATGGTCTTATAATCTAACTTGGGTGTCTCGAACCCAGGACCTTTCGGCCTAGGTAGTGGGGCTGCAACCACTTGAGCTATACCACTTTGACTTAATTGGTATGGTCTTATAATGTAACTTGGGTGTCTCGAACCCAGGACCTTTCGGCCTAGGTAGTGGTGCTCCAACCACTTGAGCTATACCACTTTGGCATTTAAAAATTTATTCCAAATTTAATTGTAATGGTCTTATAATGTAACTTGGGTGTCTCGAACCCGGGACTTTTTTCGCCTGGGTAGTGGGGCTCCAACCACTTGAGCTATACAACTTTGACTAAAATTTTATTCCAAATTTAATTGAATTGTCTTATAATGTAACTTGGGTGTCTCGAACCCACGACCTTCTGGCTTTAAGTAGTGGGGCTCCAACCACTTGAGCTATACCACTTTTACCAAAATTTTATTCCAAATTTAATTGGAATGGTCTTATAATGTAACTTTGGTGTCTCGAACCCAGGACCTTTCGGCCTTGGTAGTGGGGCTCCAACCACTTGAGCTATACAACTTTGACCAAAATTTTATTCCAAATTTAATTGGAATGGTCTTATAATGTAACTTGGGTGTCTCGACCCCAGGACCTTTTCTTTACCTTGGTAGTAGGACTCCAACCACTTGAGCTATACCACTTTGACAAAAAATTTATTCCAAATTTAATTGGAATGGTCTTATAATGTAATTTGGGTGTCTCGAACCCAGGACCTTTTGGCCTAAGTAGTGGGGTTCCAACCAATTAAGCTATACCACTTTGACACTAATTTGAGGCATTAAAATTTATTCCAAATTTAATTGGAATGGTCTTATAATGTAACTTGGGTGTCTCGAACCCAGGACCTTTTTGGATTTGGTAGTAGGGCTCAACCACTTGAGTTATACCACTTTGACTAAAATTTTATTCCAAATTTAATTGGAATGGTCTTATGATGTAAGTTGGGTGTCTCAAACCCAGGACCTTTCGGCCTAGGTAGTGGGGCTCCAACCACCCACTTTGACTTAAAATTTATTTCAAATTTAAATTGAATGGTCTTATAATGTAACTTGGGTGTCTCGAACCCAGGACCTTTGGACCTAGGTAGTGGAGCTCCAACCACTTGAGCTATACCACTTTGACTTAATTGGAATGGTCTTATAATGTAACTTGGGTGTCTCGAACTCAGGACCTTTGGGGGCTTTGTAGTAGTGGGCTCCAACCGCTTAAAATTTATACAACTTTGACTAAAATTTATTCCAAATTTAATTGGAATGGTCTTATAATGTAACTTGGGTGTCTCGAACCCAGGACCTTTCGGCCTAGGTAGTGGGGCTCCAACCACTTGAGCAATACCACTTTGACTTAAAATTTATTCCAAATTTAAATTGAATGGTCCTATAATGTAACTGTCGTGTCTCGAACCCAGTAACTTTCGGCCTAGGTAGTAGGGCTCAAACCACTTGAGCTATACCACTTTGACTAAAATTTTATTCCAAATTTAATTGGAATTGTCTTATAATGTACCTTGGGTGTCTCGAATCCAGGACCTTTCGGCTTAGGTAGTGGGGCTCCAACCACTTGAGCTATACCACTTTGACCAAAATTTTGTTCCAAATTTAATTGGAATGCTCTTATAATGTAACTTGGGTTTCTAACCCAGGACTTTTCGGCCTAGGTAGTGGTGCTCCAACCACTTGAGCTGTACCACTTTGACAAAAATTTTATTCCAAATTTAATTAGAATGGTCTTATAATGTAACTTGGGTGTCTCGAACCCAGGACCTTTCGGCCTAGGTAGTGGGGCTTCAACCACTTAAGCTATACCACTTTGACACTAATTTGAGGCATTAAAATTTATTCCAAGTTTAATTGGAATGGTCTTATAATGTAACTTGTGTGTCTCGAACCCAGGACCTTTCGGCCTAGGTTGTGGGGCTCCAACCACTTTAGCTATACCACTTTGACAGAATTTTATTCCAAATTTAATTGGAATGGTCTTATAATGTAACTTGGGTGTCTCGAACCCAGAATCTTTTCGCCCAGGTAAATGGGGCTCCAACCACTTGAGCTATACCACTTTTGACAAAAATTTTATTCCAAATTTAATTGGAATGGTCTTATAATGTAATTTGGGTGTCTCGAACCCAGGACCTTTCGGCCTAGGTAGTGGGGCTCCAACCACTTGAGCTATACCACTTTGTCAAAACAACTAGCTCAGTGGGATTCCCTCACAAAGTTATAATCAAATATAGCACATAATTAAAACCATCAACTCACATAACATGCATCATAATCATAATAACGAGTCAATGATCTTTTCCATCCTGAGTCGTATTGGCCAATCTGTATATGGTGGAGTTGCCCCCAAGGATCTTTTCCATCCTGGACCTAAGTCCCCGCAAGTTACAACGATCTTTTCCATCGAGTAACGAAATAATTCAATATAACATTTCCATGTAAAACATGTAGCAAGCAACAATTAAATTCACATGAATATTAAAAAATAACAAAGCAAGTAAAAATCTCACCTCAATTCTTGATTATCCTCTTAACCACGTAAATAGAATTAAGGCGTAAAATCCTTGTCACCTAACATAATTAAATAAATTATTTTAGAATTATTATATTTCTGTATATTGACTAATTTGTAACTTAATATAAAATTTAATGATATATATAAAATATTCGGATGCCGATTCATTAATATTGATATTGAGTAAATGTATATACTTGTATTATGGGTCTATATGAATAAGTACATAAAATATACAATAGCTTGGTTCTTTTTTTTTAAAAAAAAAGTATTAAGCAGATAACTTTGAATTAATGGAAATTGACTACCGAATCGATAAATAATTTTTTTTTGCATGGATTTTTTAATAACATGCCATGCGTACGTGCCTTTGGATTTTGGGAACTAATGATGTAAGAAATAGAGGTATCACCAAGCTCTTATGTATACCACATTCACGTGTACCAATTTTCAGAAGAGACATTAATTAATACTTCAAAACGTAACTATTTTTGCTAATAAAATATCAGTAGAGAGCGTGTAAAATATTTCATTATTTCATGTGAAAAGAGTAGTTTGGTACACACTTTCAAAATCAGTAGCTACAATAAAAAAAACCATTGGCCTTAGAACAATAAGGTATAGCTCAAAAATTTTGATCGACACCATTAAAATTTGGAAAAAAGAAAAAAATAATAAATAAATAAAAAGTAGAAGAGGATACCGATTGCTTAAAGGTAGAGACGAGAATTTCAGCGATGGATGACCCCTTTCTTTGTGAAAACTGACCGGGTGTAATATAGGATGAGGGAGTAAAAAATTGTTGAGACTTTTGGGCTAAGAGTTAGATAAAGTCCTTCACTTTCTACGTGGGTTTGAATGTTTAAATAGATAGTTAGTCAAAACAAACTTAGAGAATTTTTGGGGCCAAAACTTATCTAGGCATTTTATTATTTTAAATAAAAGAAAAGAAAACAATCGAGTAAATGTATGTACATAAATTGTTAAGCTTAGCCGTGTACCCCTTAGAGAAAGCAATGCATATATTTTATTAGGGATTTAAATAAAAAAAGTCCCATAACTTTGCACCTTTATTGAAAAAGTCCTGTATATATCACATGTTTCAATATAGTTCCGTATGTTTTCAATTTGTGCCGATTTAGTCCCAAGTCGTCGGAGACCGGTAAAACGACGTCGTTTTTGGCGCGTGTGATACACGCGCCCCTAATTTGGGACTAAATCGGCGCGTGATACAATGTTTCCCGATCAAAATTAGGGGCGCGTGTATCACACGGGCCAAAAACGAAGTTGTTTTGGGGTAGTTTGACCGGTCTCTGGCGACTTGGGACTAAATCGGCACAAATTGAAAACATACAGGACTAAATTGAAACATGTGATATATACGGGACCTTTCAATAAAGGTGCAAAGTTACGGGACCATTTTGATTTAAATTCCTATTTTATTATCTACCCCTTTTCTTTTTTTTTACATTAATATTAATTTATATATTTCTTTTTAATAACCTATGGTGATTGAAAAATCTTGGGTGTTACATCCTACCCCCCTTAAAGAAAATTTTGTCAGCGAAATTTAAAACGTACTACGGGCAAAATAATTCTGCATACTTGGCACGTATTTCATCTTCACGTTCCCAAGTTGCCTCATTCTCACTATGACGATCCCACTGAACCTTGATCATTACAATATCTTTGTTCCTTAATCTGTGAACTTTTCTCTCCAAAATAGCTAACGGCTTCTCTTCATAGGTCAAACTCCGATTTATATCCAATGTCTAATAATCGATGATATGCCCCGAATCATGAACATATTTCCTCAACATGGAAACGTGAAACACATTATGTACCGCAACAAATTCTGGAGGTAGAGCTAGTCGATAGGCTAAGTCACCAACTCTCTCGAGTATCTCAAATGGTCCCACGTACCTCGGCCTTAATTTTCCTATCTTTCCAAAACGTATGACTCCCTTTGTAGTGGACACTTTCAAAAACACCTTCTCTCCCTTATCGAAACGTAAGTCCTTCCTCCGCCTGTCTGCATAAGATTTCTGCCTACCTTGAGCCACTTTGATATTCTCTCTTACATTCTCCACCACTTCAATTGTTTCCTTCAACATCTCGGGCCCTAGTAACTTTCTTTCTCCAACCTCATCCCAATACAAAGGTGAGCGACACTTCCTCCCGTATAACGCCTCGTAAGGGGTCATTCCAATGGTCGACTGAAAGCTATTATTATAAGCAAACTCAACCAAAGGTAAATAATACTCCCAACTGTTGTTCAACTCAAGTACACACGCTCTCAACATATCCTCCAAAGTCTGAATTGTTCTCTCTGATTGCCCATCAGATTGATAAGACCATTCCAATTAAATTTGGAATAAAATTTTGTCAAAGTGGTATAGCTCAAGTGGTTGGAGCCCCACTACGAGGTGGGATTTTTACTTGCTTTGTTTTTTTTTAATATTCATGTGAATTTAATTGTTGCTTGCTACATGTTTTACGTGGAAATGTTATATTGAATTATTTGGTTACTCGATGGAAAAGATCGTTGTAACTTGCGGGGACTTCGGTCCAGGATGGAAAAGATCCTTGGGGGCAACTCCACCGTATACAGATTGACCAATACGACTCAGGATGGAAAAGATCCTTGACTCGTTATTATGATTATGATGCATGTTATGTGAGTTGATGATTTTATTTATATGCTATATTTGATTATAACATTGTGAGGGAATCCCACTGAGCTAGTTGTTTTGCTCATCCTAATCTTTAACATTTTGCAGAGTGAATACGGAGTGCGGTGGAGGGCCGGTGGATTGCCTCGAGACATCATTTATCATTTTCTTAAGCACGTTATTTCATTGCAACATTGATGATTTAGTTTGACGTTATTTAGTAGTATTGAGATACTTTATTTTATTTTGAAGGTCCATATTTAGCACTGAGACAACTTATCAGATTTTCTAATGGTTAAATTATCTTCTTTGAAAATGTTTTGAATTTAATTGCTTTCGCTGCAAACATTGAAAAATTTAAAGTGCATTATTTTTATTTAGTTATGAAAATTTTGAATTTTTGTCTACTTAAAATGCCTTTAGAAGCTTATGGAAAATTGGGTCGTGACAGTGTGGTTCATAGGCTGTTTGCAGCCTTCCTTTGTATTTGTTGTTTCCTTTAGAGGGTTGTCTCTTTTTCCCTCCAACTAAGGGTTTTACCCCAAGGGGGGGTTTTACCTTGGCGATGTATTTAGCGGGGGCCCGGCCTCTAAACCGACATGTGGTTTAATGGCTCTAGGTTTTATTTTTTATAAGATCTTCCATTCGAGTGAAACTCAATAGTGAAACATTTAACACTAATAAACTAATACCTTTCATTCTAAACAAGTGACACTTATTAGAGAAACCGATAATACTAATCACTAATTTTTTTCATTCTAAACAAGTGAAATTTATTAGTGAAATCAATAACACTAATCAACAAATTTCTTATAGAGCCCAAATGTAACTTGTAACTTCAAGAAACGTAAATTTCTTTTTATCTGGAAAAAGTTATCTAGCTTATTTGGTGGAGGACTTTTTGATGAGAGTCGACTTAGAGAGAGAATCTCCCCCTTCTCTCTAGAATCCACGTTGAAACCGTCGTACCCCCTTTTCTTCATCATTCACGGCGGTTTCACCGGCAATCCGTGGTTTTTCGAAAGGCTTTTCACATTTTCGTCATTGATTTTGTTTTCTCGTCTATTATTTCGCTCGATTAGGTTAAAAAAAAATAAATTATTCGCCGAAACCGCTACGCTCTTCTTCATTCATCTTCTTGGCGGTTTCAACAGTGACGATTTGGGTTCTTTCAATTTTCGACGGCATTTCATATAGGGTTCTCAAATCGTTAGGATTTCAAGGAGGTTTTTCACTTACGCATCTCGAGTTTTGCTCGACTTGATTTTTCAGGGGTTTCAATTTTGCCGCTTTCAGAAGCGGTTATGCACGGTGGTTTCATCTTTAGATTTTTGGTGGCCTTGCGTTGAGGACGTCGTTTTCTTTCGAGAGGTGGCAATTTTTCGAGTTGGTCGATTCAGCGGCGTTTATGTTGAGGAATCGTTGTTGGGAGTTTTTCCTGGGTTTCGTGATGTCTCTCGCTCTCAATTCAGCCCCAATTTGAAGCGGGATCCTAGTGGGTTCTTAAGTTGTTTAGTGTCTAAGGCTGTGTGTTTCTTGTTTAGTGTCTAAGGCTGTGCGGCTTCACTTTTCAATCACGATGGTCCTTTGAGTACTCTTTGGCCTGGGGTTTGGGTGTTAACAGCGGCGATTGATTTTGTTTTGAGTTTTGATGCTCTGTTTTGGCTCTGAATATACGGCGGTTTCCGGTCCCTCACGACAAATCTTTTTGAAACTGTTTGGGAGTTGCAAGACATGCTAAAATTCATCAAAATCAGTTCGTTCTGGCTTCATTGGCGTTAGTTCGGATTGTTGTGGTTTTATCTCAGGTGTTTTGGTTTTGTGTTCATGGGTGTTGTAACTTTGGTGTTGGCGTTTCGGAAGCGCGTTTGGACATGATTTTCTACAGCAGTGCTACAGGGGCATCTTGGTTCTGCTATTTCATCAAGAATGGCATTTCATTCAATGGCGTAATGGTTGACGAATATTTTGTGTTGGAATGAGGTATGCCTTTTTCTGAAATTTGGGCCCGATTTGACTATAAATTGAGCAGGGGGTCTTGAGGATTCCTTTATTTTTGATGGGTTTGCATATAGAACCAGGGTCCTTATGTTGGGTTCCTCCATTTCTGGTGTCACGATTGATGTTTGTTAGTTTTGGATTCATGTTAGATATGCCCAGTTTCGATATCATTTTCAGCAGGGGGCATTCGTGTGCTCAACAGCCCAGCTTGGATGTTCTCTTTGGGGCTGATGTTTTGGGCTGCAGATTTGCTTATTTTTCTATCTTGGGCCTGTGTGCCTTGTTAGTTGGTTAGATGATGGCCTTGTTTGGGCCATAACTTTTGTTCTTTGTTTTGTCTCTTTTTGGGCTGGCCTTAAGATTGGGCTGCAGTCTTCTCGAGCTTAACCTCAGACCGGGTTGTGGTCCCTCCATTTTTCTTTTTTCTTTTATAAGATCTTTAGTTTAGTGATACTTAATAGTGAAATTAATAACACTAATAAACTAATACATTTCATTCTAAAAAGTAAAACTTATTAGCGAAACCAAAAACACTAATCAGCTAATAACTTTCATTGTAAACAAGTGACACTTATTGGTGAAACCAATAACACTAATCAATTATTACATTTCATCCTGAACAAGTAAAACTTATTTGTGAAACCAATAACACTAATCAACTAATACCTTTCATTGTACACAAGTGACACTTATTAGTGAAACTTATAACAATAATCAACTAATACCTTTCATTCTTAACAAGTTAAAATTATTTGTGAAATCTATAACACTAATCAACTAATACATTTTATTGTCAGCAAGTTACACTAATTGGTGAAACCAATAACACTAATCAACTAATATCTTTCATCCTATACAAGTGACACTTATTTGTAAAACAAATAACACAAATCAACTAATACCTTTAGTTCTTACCAAGTGACACTTATTATTGAATCCGATAAAACTAATCAACTAATACCTTTCATTCAAAAGAAACGATACTTATTCGTGAATGCGATAAAATTAATGAACTAATACCTTTCATTCTAAACAAGTGAAACTCAATAGTGAAACATATAACACTAATCAACTAATACCTTTCATTCTAAACAAGTGACACTTATTAGAGAAACCGATAATACTAATCACTAATTTTTTTTCATTATAAACAAGTGAAATTTATTAGTGAAACCAATAACACTAATCAACAAATATCATTCATTGTAAACAAGTGATATACTTAATAGTGAAACCAATCACATTAATCAACTAATACCTTTCATTCTAAACAAGTGAAACTTATTAGTGGCACCTTAATTCTTGAGAAAAAGATTGAGGTAGCTTAGTGGTCAACTATTGCTAATCTAAATTATAAATTTTACTAATTATGAGGGTGTATTTTTAGATATTTTTTTCTCAATATTTTCAAAGACATTGGTTTTGGAGAACGGGTTAGTGAGAGAATTTCTTATATTTGCTCTCAACGTCTTTTTGCGTTCTCGATCTTTTCGACGGTTGAGAGCATTCTTCTCCGGCGCTTCGCCTTCTTTGCTTAGGATTTATGGCGACTTCCACCTCAGAAGTCGCTTTCGATGAGAATCTTGATAATTTCTGTAAGGAAAACCCCCAAATCGTTGCTTACATTCGCAAATATGGCGATTCCTTTCCTAGGGTTTCAGCTTCGTCAAATCCTGAAGACATTCAAACCTTGATTCGAAATCTACGATCCATTCCTGTCCCCTTGGGGGTCTCTTCTTCACCATCGGGGGTTTCTTCATCACCTTCTGTTAGTCAAATCCTGATTTCTTCGATGCCTACATACTCCAATGTCACTTCAACCTCAAGGACGGAGGCCTCTGGTTTTGCTCCCCGTCTAGGGCTCTAGATTCGTCGGCGGTGTGCGACGATTTCGCTCCGGCCACAAAAGTTGGTGCGTCTTACTCGATTGAAGTGGATGAGGAGGATTATCTTAAGGGGGTTGAAAAATACAAGCAATCAATTATTGGAAGAGTCTTCTATCCGCATAAAGACAAACCAAGAACCTTAGATTTGTTGATGTTTGGGGAATTAGATCAGACATCCGTCTTGTTCCTTTGGGGAGGGGTTTCTACAACATTCAATTTGCGAACTCGGAGGACAAATCAAGAGTGTTTAGTAAGAGCATCTGGAATTTATCCCCAGGTTAAATCAGTCTGAGACGTTGGTCGCCGGATTTCAATCCGTACAAGCTTAGTTCCTCCATCGCCGAAGTTTGGATTCGCATCTACGAGTTAAGTCTTGAATACTGGAGTCCCAAACTGCTTCTCGGTATTGCCTCCGCGGTGGGCAACCCGGTTAAAATTGATTAGAGATCGACGGATGATAGTTTAGGGCATTTCACAAGAGTCTTGGTGGAGGTTGACTTGAAAAATGAGTTGCAAGAATGAGTCATAGTGGTTAGAAAAGATCTTTCATTTTTCGTAGGAATCAGGTATGAAAACCTCCCTGCCTACTGTACTAACTGTGGAATCACGGGTCATGAGGTTGCGGTGTGCCGTTTTAGAAAGGGTCCTGATAGTGGTGGAGACAAAAAGCGTCCCAAATCTCCAAAGAATCTGGAAATAAACAAAGAAAGGGCGTTAGTGGGTAGCAATTCGACAATTGGAAGGAGAACTGATTCTGAACCAGCGGGTTTCTCTGATCTAATCACATGCAATGTTGAGCGAATTGATGACTTGTCCATGGTGCTTTCTGGAGCTTCCGATCATACAGAGGGTTTTGCTGCTTTTGTCAAGACTAGTAACGCATTTTTCGCTCTTTCCGGTCTCAAGGATGCTACACAAGACAACTCCATGACATTATTCCCATCTAAGGAAGGTGATAAGGGGGTAATGGTTCTGAATTAGTGGATAAAGGGGGCACTGTAACGAAATCTGAAGGGCCAAGGCCTGTGAAGTCCATCTTGAAGAAATCTTTGCCTCCTGCTAGTGATACTCTACAGGTGGTTCCAGCCACTTCTGGACCCGCTTTCAAAGCCATGAACATTGCGGCTTCTGGGAATTGGAATGAGCTATCTAACACTTCTAAGCTGCCTGAGCACAGCTCTCTGGAGAGTGGTCCATGAATGCTCTTTTTTGGAACATAAATGGGATCCTTGGGGATCCTACTAAATCAACTTTGGTTGATCTCGTTTCTACTTACAACCCTCTTATCCTGGCCATTGTTAAACCTAGAGTGCCCCCTAGTGCGGTGGAGGTGTCTTTCTGGAATACTATGAATATGGAGCTCATTGGGACCAATGACAGACCTGACATGTTGCCAAACCTTTGGATCCTTGTGAGGAAAATGGAGAATCTGGTTGTTTCTTTTACTTTTTCTAGTTCTCAATGTGTGGTTCTTAATTGTGTTCATCCTAGCTTTACTTGTTTACTTGTTTTTGTCCATGCTAGTAACAATTATGTTAAGAGAAGGGAGTTATGGAGGGATTTGTTACCTTTTGGTGAGGACCCCCTGGCGTTGATTGGTGATTTTAACTCTGTCTTAGGAATGCATGAGATAATTGGTTTAGTTGTTCCATTAAGAGTGGCTTGCTCTGATTTTAGAAGTTTCATTGAGGATGCAGGTCTGCTAGAAGGGGACACTACTCGTCCTTTCTTTACTTGGGTCTCTAGTGCCAAATCTAGCAACCTCATGGCCTCTAAGATTGATAGAATTATTTTGTCTTCCATCTTTATAGATATTTGGTCTTATATGAATTGTAAGGTGCTTGGTAGACACCATTCTGATCATCACCCCCTCTTAATTAGATGATATTTAGTTAATAGAGTCTTCAATATGTCTTTTAGATTCCAACACATGTGGTTGGAGGATAATAGTTGCTCTGATCTTATTAAAAACTCTTGGTCTACTTTTGTGTTTGCTAGGGATCCTATTACTATAGTGATCAAGAAACTCAAAAGACTTAAGAAAGAATTGAAGTCTTGGAACAAACATGCTTTTAAAAATGTTCACTCTTCTGTTAAACAGGCTAGAGATCATCTGAAGACTGTGCAAGAGAAGAGGCATCATCACCATGGTGGTGACTGGTTTAAGATGGAAGTGTAAGCTCATGAGAAATTAGATGCTGCCCTTAAGAAATGGGACTCTTTCAGATCCCAGAAGTTTAAGACAAACTTGCTAAAAGATGGGGATAGAAACACTAAGCTCTTTCATAATATGCACACCAAGAGCAAGTGCAAATGCAGTATTCTGTCTTTGGACATTAACAATGCCAGAACCACTGATCAGGGAGTTATTGCTGACCATATTGTTGATTTTTATATTAATCTCTTCAATACCCATCATCCGAGCCCTACTGATTACTCTTGTCTTAATAATTTGAATTTTAGGAGGATCAGTGAAAAGGACAGGCAGGATATGGACAGAATCCCCTTTATGGAGGAGATCAGACTGGCTGTCTTTGGACTTGCTGCTGACAGCACTCCTGGGCCTGATGGCTTTCCTGGTTTGTTTTTCAGAAGTTTTGGCATATCATCTCTGGTTTTGTCACTCTTATTCCTAAGGTCAAAGGTCCTACCCAGATTGAGAACTTTAGGCCTATTGTCCTGGGCAATTTCTTGTTTAAATGTATTACTAAAATTTTGTCTAATAGGCTTGGCCCCATTCTGGCTAAGGTCCCTTCTCCTTATCAGTTTGGATTCATACCTGGTAAGCAGATTAACCACTGTATTGCTCTGGCCTCTGAGGGCTTTAATTGTTTAGATAAAAACTGAAATAGAGGGGGGGTTGCTTTCAAAATTGATGTTAGGAAAGCTTTTGATACTATTAGTTGGGACTTACTTATTCATGTGTGTACCCTTATGGGTTTTTCTAATTTTTTTGTGGATGCTATTTGGAATATCCTCAGTTCTGCTAGGCTTTTTGTCCTGATCAATGGTGCCCCTATGGGCTATTTCAAATGCTCTCAGAGTGTGAGACAGGGAGACCCTATTTCCCCTCTGCTTTTTTGCATGGTTGAGGAAGTTCTTGGATTGAGTATACAGAAGTGTATACAAAACCGGAAGCTTCTTCAAATTCACGCTGGTGCTAATCTCTATGTTCCCCCTTACCTCTTTTATGCTGATGATATCATTATTTTTATGAGTGATAAGAAAAACAACATTAGGGTGCTAGACAAGATTTTTCACTCTTATGCTTTTCTCTCTGGGCAGCACATTAACCCTACCAAATCTAAACTTTTCTTTGGTCTTAATATCTCCAATGATTTCAAAAATTTGCTAAAAAATGTCACTGGGTTTTCTGAGGGTGCTGCCCTTTCACTTATTTAGGCACCCCTGTTTTTATAGGTGCTCCTAAAGCTGAGTATTTTAGAAAAATAACTGATGATATTGTTTGTAAAATGAATAAGTGGAATGGGTCTTCTCTCTGTATGGCTGGTAGCGTCTGCATGGTAAAATCTGTTATTATTCCCTCTCTTATCCATGTCGTGAGAGTTTATTTGCTCCCTGTTTCCACCCTTCATAAGGTGGATAAGGCCATTAGGAATTTTATTTGGACAGGGTCTTCTGTCACTAAGGCTACTGTTATTGTTTGTTGGAATAAAGTTTGTGCCCCCCATTCTGAAGGGGGCCTGAACATGACCTCTATCAAATTTCTGAATAAGTCTATTTTATTACATTCCCTTTGGTCTATGTTTACTTCCTTGGATGAGGGAAATGCTTTTATCCAGAAAAGACTTATCAATGTTCGCAATGAGGTGAAAGAACATCACACTAAGTCTTCCATTAGAAAGGGTGTTTGCCTCCATTGGCATTATATTAATGATAATTCTAGATGGATTTGTGGCCTTCCATCCAATGTTTCTTTCTGGTTTGATAAATGGCTTGACTATGTTATTGCTGACCGTGTTCATATTCCCAAGAATTTCAGAAAGTATTTCAATTTTTCTGCTTCTGATTACTTAATTGATGGTTGCTGATACGTTGAGACTGATTTTATGTTGAATTTCCCTGATATTGTGGATGATATCAAGAGACATAAACTGATGGACAGAACTGAGGACAGGAGAATTTGGGAGAAATCTCTTTACGGAGATCTTTCCTCTAAAACTTCTCATATCATGCTAACCTCTCATTATCCTGATGTTAGTTGGGGGGCCTGTATCTGGCAAAACTTCATTCCTAAATGCAGGTCAACTACCACATGGAAGGCAATCCATAACAAGCTCCTAACTTGGAGCAGGATTAGAGATGGGGGGTGTCTGGGCCCTCCTGGTGTTGCCTTTGTCAGAATAATTAGGAAGATCTGGACCATATTCTCATGAATTGCAGCTTCTCTTACTCTTTACTTTCCTCTATTTGTAATAGCTTTAGTTTTGCTTGCTGCCATTCTACTAATTTCAATGCTTTCTTACTTCAGGCCATGACTTTTAAGATGAATGATCAGGTGGAGGGTGCTTGAAAATTTGTCATTGTCACATATGTCTGGATGATATGGCACATCAGAAATCTGATTACTTTTGAAGGAAACTCATACAATACAACTGACCTTAAAGTCAAATTCTGGAGCCACATGAGCGAACTCAACACTATATCTCATGGTATGGTTGACATTTATGATAACACTGAGGCTTTGAGTGCTTTCAATATCTCATGCAGGTTTAAAATAAGAAACAACAGATTTTCCTAAGATGGACAAAACCACAACCTGGTTGGACAAAGTGCAATACTGATGCCAGTGCAATGGGATCCCCTGGACAGCTCAAAGGTGGGGGACTTTTTAGAAATTCAGAAGGTCACTTAGGAGGTTTTTCTGCAAATCTGAGAAATGGATTTGCATTTGAAGGAGAGTTAGCTGCTGCTCTGCTGGCTATTGAAATTGCCTATGACAAAGGATGAAATCAAATCTGGATTAAATGTGACTCCATGTACGTGGTCTACATGCTCAACTCTCTCAACCCTCAGGTCCCTTGGAAATGTTTGGAAAATTGGAGAATGGTAAAGAGGCATCTTAGCTCCATACATTTGGTTGCTACACATGTCTTCAGAGAGGCTAATGCCTCGGCTGATTGCCTAGCAAACTACATGGGGGAAGAGGTCTTCTATTGGTGGAATGACAAGCCTCCTTGGCTTGAAACCTTTCTGTTTGATGATTTACACAAGAACTTTGTTAGAGGGTAGCTTTTATTTGTGCTTTGATTTTTGGGATACCTGTTTTTCCCTTTCTTGGTCTTTGTTCATTTGGTTGTTGGTGTCTTTTACCTTGTATCGGTTGGGCTTACTGCCCGCTTCTACTTTCATAGGCAGTAATGCTACCTTTCCTTCGCTTTTTGTTTCTTTTCAGAGGGTTATTGCTTTTTTCCTCCTAAATGCGGTTTTGCCCTGCTTTTTTACTTTGAAGGTTTTTAAGCGGGCCCGTCCCTCTAAACCGCTTTTTAGCGGGGGCCCGTCACTTGTTTAATGGTTTTAGGTTTTTTTTTTTTTAAATAAGATCTTTTATTGGAGTGAAACTTATTAGTGAAATCAAAAATACTAATCAACTAATAACTTTCATTTTAAACAAGTGATACTTATGAAAACCAATAAAACTAATCAACTAATACGCTTCATCCTAAGCAAAAGAAACTTATTTGTGAAAACTAATAACGCTTAATCAACAAATACAATTCATTGTAAAAATGTGATACTTAATAGTGAAATTAATAACACAAATAAACTAATACCTTTCATTCTAAAACAAGTGAAACTTATTAATGAAACCAAAAATACTAATCACCTAATAACTTTCATTGTAAACAAGAAAATGACACTTATCGAAGCGAAACCAATAACACTAATCAACTATTACGCTTTAGTCCTAAACAAGTAAAACTTATTTGTGAAACCAATAACACTAATCAACTAATACCTTTCATTGTACACAAGTGATACTTATTAGTGAAACTTATAACAATAATCAACTAATACCTTTCATTCTTAACAAGTTAAACTTATTCGTGAAATCAATAACACTAATCAACTAATACATTTCATTGTCAACAAGTTACACTAATTGGTGAAACCAATAATACTAATTAACTAATACCTTTCATCCTATACAAGTGACACTTATTTGTAAAACAAATAACACAAATCAACTAATACCTTTCATCCGAAGATGATTTTTGGGACGTGTTTTTGGGCTTTAATTTTTGGCTTTGGGCTTTGTTGACGCATGTATTTTACGTTTTGGGCTTGTGGGCTTTGTTGGAATTTTTCGGTGATCTATTTTTCGTTTCATTCGGCTGGCCTTTTTTAGGCGGCAAATACACACCTCGACCAAAGTTGTGGTCCCTCCCGTGTTCTTTTTTCTTTTATAAGATCCTTAGTTTAGTAAAATTTATTCGAGAAACCAATAACACTAATCAACTAATACATTTCATTGTCAACAAGTTACACTTCTTCGTGAAACTAATAACACTAATCAACTAATACCTTTCATCCTATTTGTGAAACAAATAAAACAAATAAAGGTGGATTCGTTCAAGAATTCAATCATCGGCCGCGTTTTTTACCCATTAAAGGAAAAACCTAGGTCCCTGGAGACTTTGACAGCCAGGCTGATGGATGTGTGGGAAATTAACCCGGGGGTTGCAAGATTTTTCCGCTTGGGAGGGGTTTCTACAACATTCGTTTCGCTGATCTCAATGACAAGTCCCGCGTGTTCGGCAAGAGCTCTTGGAACTTGGGGCCGGGCAATATCAACCTCCGACGGTGGTGTCCTGACTTCAACCCTTATAAACTCAGTTCTTCGGTGGCTGAGGTATGGGTTCGTATCTATGAACTTAGTCTTGAATTTTGGAATCCAAAATTAATTCTGGGAATAGCATCGGCAGTGGGAAATCCGGTTAAGATAGATGAACGCTCCATTAATGGGAGTTTAGGGCATTTTACTAGAGTTCTTGTGGAAGTTGATCTCAAGAATGAGTTGCAGGAGCGTGTTATGGTCGTGAGGAAGGACTTGCCTTTTTTTGGTATCAGATACGAATACCTCTGTGCTTTTTGTTCCCATTGTGTGATCACGGGGCACAATCTCGCGGCGTGCAGGTTTCTCGTATGGGTTTTGAGTGTGGAAAGGATGTTTCTAGAAAGCAAAAGTCGCCTAGGGCGATGCAGGGTAACAAGAAAGGGACGGTCAGAAATGAGTCCGATTATGTTTGCTCGGAGTTAGCTCATAAGGATACGGAGGAGGGGAACTACGATGGAAAGGTTATTCCGTATGTTGGTTCTACGGTGGATAAAATCTCCATTATCGAAGACACAGGCAACTCTTTTCTCTCAATCTGGCCAATTAACGGTTGCTACGTCAAATGCTTTCAGCGCTTTAAACCAAAGGAATTCGGACATGCCTCCATTAGTGGAGTTGAACGAGGATGGTATAGAATGTCAAGTGGATAAGGACGAATGGGCTGCTTCCCTGCAGAATACGGGTCCAAATACAGGGGAATCGGATAAGGTCTCGCCCTTGGAGAGTTCTTTTTACATTTAAATGACGTTGGTCCTACAATCAATTCGATTCTCAAAAGAACCGGTCCTACGACGAAGAATGCTCCGGACGCCCAAGGTTCGAAATTCGGGCCGATTGCATTATGTGCTAGAATTGAGGACAGCCCCTTAAACGGGCTTCAAAAGACTCGGGGAGGCATCCTAATTTGAAGTTAGTTTCGAAGGATCTCTCGCCTGCTTCTATGGCAATGCACCTTGCGGCTACAAGGAGTACACAAGGCTTGACTCTATGAAGCTTCCTTGAAAGGTTTGTTACTTGTTTGGTGTTCTTGGGAGTTTTGGGGCTGTTCGCACGTTTTGCTCTATTTTTGTTGCTTCTGGTTTTAGTAGCAGGTTCTTTAGCATGTTTTGTTAGGAGGTTTTTTTGTTGTTTTGGAGGCTGGTCAGGAGTGGTAAGTTGTCTGCAGTTTCTTCACCGCTTTTATGCTGGTAGGATGTTTCTTTCTCCTTTGTGGTTTTCGGTGATTTTGGGATTGGCTTTTTCTTGGGCCCATTCCCCTTGGTTTTCGGTTTGATATGTTTGTTGGGTTTTAGTGCTTTTTTGGTTGGATAGCTCAGTTTTGGCCCCTCCGTTTTTTTCTTTTCTTTTATAAGATCTTCGATTTGAGTGACACTTATTATTGAATCTGATAAAACTAATCAACTAATACCTTTCATTCTAAAGAAATGACACTTATTCGTGAAACCGATTAAACTAATGAATTAATACCGTTTGTTCAAAATTAGTGAAACTTAATAGTGAGTCAAAGTGGTATAGCTCAAGTGGTTGGAGCCCCACTACCTAGGCCGAAAGGTCCTGGGTTCGAGACACCCAAGTTACATTATAAGACCATTCCAATTAAATTTAGAATAAATTTTTTTATTAGATATATATATTTTGTCCCTTCGGGGACGATAAAATTGGAACGATACAGAGAAGATTAGCATGGCCTGTGCAAGGATGACACACATAAATTGAGAAATGGTCCAAAATTTTTAAATAGTGGTACATTTTTTATTCACGGTCAAAATGTAAAGAGAGAAGCTCCTGCTTCTCTCTAGAAAAGCGGTTTCCAATTTGTTACGCATTCTTCTCTTCTTCTTCCACTCACATTCTATTTCTTTTCATTTCTTTGCACTTCGTTTACTTTCATTCTATTTCTACATGGATTCTTTGGCGAAATCGACTGATTTCATCCAGATGTGTTCCGATAATCCTGGGTTAATTGAATTCGTGAATAATTTCAAAGATTTGGTTTTGAAATCTCACTCGCTTTCATGAAGTTCCAAATCACGGCGATTGGGTTTCCTTCAAGTTTGGGGAATCACAGTTCGAAAAGAAAGTTCGATGACGGATCTTCACGGATTCTCGCTGGATAGAATAGCCATAAGTCGAACATGGAGTAGACTTTACCTTCCTCAACTTTCGTGGTTGTAGATGGTCTTGACTCGTCCCATCCATAGTTCTCGAAACTTGAAATCAACATCTCGTATTGATCACTATCTTGATGAAGTGACTCGTAGTTGGTAATCCATTCTGTTGGCACCAATCGCTTTAGATCTTTTTCGAAAATTTGTCGAGAATCGGATGATGGTTGAACTTCGCACCCGATTCAAAGAAGGACCATAAGTGCTTCCTTTATGCCTTGATTCTTTAGATCAGAGCATGATCTTGCAATCTGAGGACGAGTTGGTGATGCAAAGTAGCCATCACAAATTTTGAGATTTGTTCAAAGACCAACTATCCGGACTTGCACCTTGAGGGCTTCATCAACTAAACATCTTGCAAGGATAGAGAAAAGTTGGGAAAGAAAGTAATTACCACACTTCCAAATAAGTTGAGAGTGGTAAGAACAATCCCGGCGACAAAGATGCTCATAATTACGATATCTTTCGGTGTCGAGAAGAGAGATTCTAGCAGTAAACAAAGACCATCTTTTCTACCATGATATGTGAGAACAAGTCTAATGTACCCAAGAGATGGAGATGAGTATAACCATGTTTCCTCCAAGAATTGATGTATTCTGAAGGTATGGTTAAAGTGATATACTGCTCTTGAGAAGTTGTCGGTAGACTACAATGGTCCATCTTTGAGGACTGTACATATTCTTTCATAGGGGGATCTTTGGTAGGAATCAAGGATTTGATGGTTTTTAGTGAAGGTACCATATTTCTTGTAAAACATTATAAGTATTTACAAGGGGGAACTAAGATGTTCTACAATAAAGATCTTCGTGAATAGTAGAGTATTCAAGAAGATTATCTATCTTATTATTTGACAACGAGGTAAGGAAAGAAACGAAGACTGGGACAGTATCTGGGAGGCTATATTTATCGAGGGCGAAAGTAAAGAAAAGTGGTTGGATCCATGGCAGTGGGGGTTCGATGCCCTCCGCCTTCCCGCACGGGCAGGGCACCGACCCAAGACGATCAAGATACTTCTACCCCTGCCAAACAAGAGGATTCGGGCCTTAAGTGTCACTTGTTTAGGATGAAAGGTATTAGTTGATTAATGTTATTGGTTTCACCAATTAGTGTAACTTGTCGACAATGAAATGTATTAGTTTATTAGTGTTATTAGTTTCACCAACAAAGGTAACTTGTTTATAATGAAAGTTATTAGTTGATTAGTGTTTTTGGTTTCACTAATAAGTTTCACTTGTTAAGAATGAAAGGTTTTAGTTGATTAGTGTTATTGGTTTCACTATTAAGTATCACTTGTTTATAATGAATTGTATTTGTTGATTAGTGTTATTGGTTTCACTAATAAATTTCATTTGTTTAGAATGAAAGAAAGTAGTGATTAGTATTATCGGTTTCTCTAATAAGTGTCACTTGTTTAGAATGAAAGGTATTAGTTGATTAATGTTATATATTTCACTATTGAGTTTCACTTGTTTTTAGAATGAAAGGTTAATATTAGTTCATTAGTTTTATCGGTTTCATGAATAAGTGTCATTTCTTTAAAATGAAAGGTATAAGTTGATTAGTTTTATCGGATTCAATAATAAGTGTCACTCAAATCAAAGATCTTATAAAAAAAAATGAGAGGGACCACAACCCGTCCGAGGTTAAAGCACAAAAAGTTGCGTTCCCCAAATAAAAAAGGCCAAATTTCAAACAAGGCAAAAAGTCCAAACCTAACACCAAGCTTGTTAAGAACTAAAGGTATTATTTGATTTGTGTTATTTGTTTTGCAAATAAGTGTCACTTGTTTTGGATGATAGGTATTAGTTGATTAGTGTTATTGGTTTCACCAATTAGTGTAACTTGTTGACAATCAAATGTATTAGTTGATTAGTGTTATTGATTTCACGAATAAGTTTCACTTGTTTAGAATGAAAGCTATTAGTTGATTATTGTTATAAGTTTCACTAATAAGTGTCACTTGTGTACAATGAAAGGTATTAGTTGATTAGTGTTATTGGTTTCACAAATAAGTTTTACTTGTTTATGATGAAATGTATTAGTTGATTAGTGTTATTGGTTTCACCAATAAGTGTCACTTGTTTACAATGAAAGTTATTAGCTAATTAGTGTTTTTGGTTTCACTAATAAGTTTCACTCAAATCAAAGATCTAATAAAAGAAGAAAAGATAGGAGGGACCACAACCCGTTCCGAGGTTAAAGAGCACGTAAAGTCACGCCCAAGAAAAAGGCCAGCCCAAACAAAGGCAAACAGCCCCACTTAACACCTAAACAAAAACAAACCAAAAGACCCACAAACAAAAGCCCAACAAAAAAGAAATGGCCCTGAACAAGTAAAAATGGACGCACAGGGCCCAAAACAAGACTTCTAAACAGTATATACCAAAAGCACAACAAAGAGCCGTCAAACAAGGCCCAAAAAAACAAGAAAGTCAACAAATACCAAAGCATTCCAGCGTACCATATGTAGTAACCAAAACTAGTAAAATCACCAATACGCCTCCCAAACTACTCAACACCAAACACCATTCAACACCCCCTGTACAGTAGCAGTAGGAATAGAGAATAGCCAACTATACCTTAGTAAATCCATCACTCATGGTGGCTTCATAGAATCCAGTCTCGTGAACTCCCTCGCCGGAAAATGCATCATATTCTTTATTAGAGTGCTCTTTGAAATAACATTCGATTGCTCCTTTTAGAAGCCCTTCTAAATGGGCTATCTTCGACGCGCACACAAGGCACAGTTTCATCTTCGATGGAGCCGAGACCGTAACTTCCGAACCTTCGGAGGAAAGGCTCCATTTCGTAATCCTCGCAAAAATTTCTCAAAATTTTCTAGAGATAGTCGTTTTTCTCTCCCCGCTTGGGTCATCGATGAAAGATTGCTCGATTCTCCCATAAAATTTGGTTCCCTTTAATTCCCGGAGAGGAAATGTTTCCTTGCAAATAATTTCATTCCCACTCTCATCCTCCTCCATCAATCAGAAAGATTAGGGGTCACCTTCGCCATCCTCCCTATGATCATCCAACAGGTGTCAATTATAGCATTAAAAGAATTGTTCAACAAAGACAATCACCCATCTCCAACCAGATACCCCTATTCTCGTGCCCAACTCTTTCGCCCCAAGTTTGCGAAGATTGTCGCAGTATTATGTTTAATTATCAATCACCCTATTATCACCTTTTAGTAACCCATATTTTTATCATTTCTTTTTTTTGTTCACGGTGGGACCGCTCCATCCTATGTCTACACCTCTCCCAAGTATGGCCAACAATAGAACAATGAGAGTACAAAAATCGTATGCTTCTATGACGACAAAACGAAAAAGAACTGCGTGATTTTTCCTCTTTACTAAAATTTCGCCCCTAACCTCATTCTTGAAATCACCTCAATTAGAACCCCAGCAAATTGACCATATTCCCCATTTAAGGTGTTCTCATCAATACGCAAAGTCCAGCCCATCAACTTGAACAATATTCTTCATTTGGCCCAAGTTAGAATTCACTTAGACTTTGTCTTTTATTTCCTCCACAAGTATCATCATGGCTTCCTTGATTTCCCTAGCTCTTGCCCTTGTGATTGGCCCATCTTGCACGACCAACAGATCCTTCTTGCTTGCATGGTTTTGTATGGACGGATTTCTATCATTCCTTCCTCTTCAAAAAGGATTCGCCCTCGAATCAAGATCACCAAGATAAGGGAGAAAGATCGGTGACATTGAAAGTTGCACTTACGTTATACTCACATGGAAGATCAAGTTTGTATGAATTGTCATTGATTCTTGTAATCACTTGAAAAGGTCCATCTCCTCTTGGTTGCAACTTTGCCTTTCTCTTGGTTGGAAATCTTTCCTTCCTCAAATGTAACCATACCCAATCTCCGGGTTCAAATATGACTTGCTTTCGCCCTTTGTTTGCTTGCTTGATGTATTGCTTGGTTCTTTTCTCAATGTTGAGTTTCACCCTTTCATGCAACTTCTTAATCATCTCGGCTTTTGCTTTACCATCAAGACTCGTACGTTCTTCAATGGGTATTGGAACGAGATCAAGTGGGCTTAAAGGATTAAAGCCATAGACAACTTCAAAAGGAGAGTGATTAGTAGTAGAATGAACACTCCTATTATAAGCAAATTCAGCAAATGGCAAACAATCCTCCCAATTTTTCAAGTTCTTTTGTATCAAAACTCTAAGCAATTGAGACAAAGTTCTATTAACGACTTCAGTTTGTCCATCCGTTTGGGGATGACATGTAGTAGAAAATAGAAGTTTAGTCCCCAATTTACTCCATAACACACGCCAAAAGTGACTCAAAAATTTTGCATCTCTATCACTCACAATGGTTCTTGGTACTCCATGTAAACGGACAACTTCCTTAAAGAATAAATCAAAATAAATCAGCAATATGAGTTGCATCATTACTCTTATGACATTAAATGAAGTGTTGCCATTTTTGAAAACCTATCAACAACAACAAACACAAACACAGAATCTTTATCCCTCTTTGTTCTTGGCAAGCCCAAAACAAAGTCCATGGATATGTCTACCCAAGGTTCACTTGGTATGGTTAATGGTTTGTACAACCCATGTGGATGCACTCTTGACTTAGCTTGCTTGCACGTTATGCACCTTTCACAAATTCTTTCAACATCAACACGCATTTTAGGCCAAAAGAAATGATCACGCAAAATATTCAACGTTTTGTGTACCCCAAAATGCCCCATTAGACCTCCCTCATGAGCTTCTCTAACAAGTACCTCTCGCATAGAACAATTAGGAATGCAAAGCTTAGTTTCACGAAACAAGTATCCCTCATGCCTATAAAACTTCTCAAATGCAGAATGCTCACAAGCCAAATAAATAGAAGAAAAATCAGAATCATCAACATACATGTCATTAATTAATTCAAAACCAAGAAGTTTAGAACTCAAAGTAGTGATCAATGCATGCCTCCTAGATAATGCATCAACAACAATGTTTTCCTTTCCCTTTTTGTACTTAATCACATATGGAAATGATTCAATGAATTCCATCCACTTTGCATGTCTCTTACTAAGCTTACCTTGCCCCTTGAGGTATTTGAGAGATTCATGATCCGTATGAATAACGAACTCTCGTGACCACAAGTAATGTTGCCATGTCTCCGATGCTCTCACCAAAGCATACAACTCCTTGTCATACATTGGATAGTTCAATTGAGCTCCCTTCAACTTTTCACTAAAGTAAGCAATTGGCTTTCCATCCTGCATCAAAACAGCTCCTATACCCACTCCAGATGCATCACATTTAAGTTCAAAGTTTTTGTTAAAGTTAGGCAATGCAAGAATTGGACCAGTAGTAAGTTTTTCTTTCAAAAGATTGAATGCATGTTCTTTTTTCTCCCCAATGAAATCCAACCTCTTTTTTTAGCAATGGTGCTAAAGTCTCTAACAAATCTTCAATAGAAACTAGCAAGACCATGAAAACTTCTTACTTCAAAAATGTTTTTAGGAGTTGGCCAATCTAGAATAGCCTTGACCTTGTCCTTTTCCATCTCAATTCCATCAGCACTCACAACAAAACTAAGAAAAACAACTTTATCCATGCAAAATGAACAATTTTTAAGATTACCATACAAAGATTCTTTTCTTAAGGTGTCTAACACAAATTGCACATGGTCAAGATGTTCTTCTAAACCTTTACTATATATAAGAATATCATCAAAGTACACAACCACAAACTTTCCAATGAAATCACGCAAAACATGGTTCATTAATCTCATGAATGTACTCAGTGCATTAGTTAAGCCAAACGGCATTACCAACCACTCATATAAACCATATTTTGTTTTGAAAGCAGTTTTCCATTCATCGCCCTCTTTAATCCTTATTTGATGATAACCACATTTCAAATCAATTTTAGAGAACAACACAGCACCATACAATTCATCAAACATATCATCTAACCTAGGAATAGGATAGCGATACTTTACCGTGATTTTGTTGACGACGCGACAATCTGTGCACATTCTCCATGTTCATTCCTTATTGGGAACCACAATTACCGGAACGGCACAAAGACTCATGCTTTCTCGAACCTTGCCTTTAGTCATCAATTCCTCCACTTGTCTTTGAATTTCCTTTGTTTCCTCAGGATTAGCTCTATAAGCTGGTCGGTTTGGAAGCGTTGCACCTGGGATGAAATCAATTTGATGTTCGATCCCTCTTAATGGTGGTAAACCATTCGGTTCCTCCTCCGGAAAGACATCATCGTACTCCTACAAAAGAGACTCAAAAGAACTAGGCAAAGAAGATGTTAACTCGTTAGTGTTAAAAAATGATTCCTTATGTACCAACACCAACACAATCTTTTTTTCCTCTAAGGCTCTCTTTAGTTCACTCCCTCGCCCAAAGAAGTTCACTCTTTTTGGGTCCTCACTTCTATCCAATTTCTTTTCTCCCTCGGAAACACTCAAATTCGCCCTCTTATTTTTTTCTCCATTCTTTTTTTTTGCTCACATTTTGTTCCTAACTATCATATTTTTTTCTCTCAACCTCACTAGCTCTCCTTGCCTTCGACATTTTGATTTGATCTTCATGAACCTGTAGTGGAGTCAAAGGAACAAGCACAATCGTCTTGTTTTGGTGTTTCACTGTGAATCGATTAAGATACCCATCATACACCACTCGCCTATCAAACTGCCACGGTCCCCCAAAAGAATGTGACTTGCATGCATTGGTACCACATCACACAAAACTTCATCTTCATACTTGCCAATGGAGAATGAAATCAAGACTTGCTTAGTTACCCGAATTTCTCCACATTCATTAAGCCATTGAAGCTTATATGGATTAGGATGTTTCGACGTATTTAAACCAAGTTTCTCCACCATTTCGTGTACTTCAAGAACATTAGTACAACTTCCACTATCAATAATTAACACACATACCTTTTCTCGAACCAAACATCATGTATGGAAGATGTTCTCTCTTTTTATTGTTTAGCCTCCCCACCTTTTGCTTGTATGTTTAAAGTCCTCCCTACAACTAAAAGTTATTCACCCTTGCATGGTTCCTCAATTTGCTCATCACCAATTCCTCCAACATTCTCACCTTCGACTAATCTCCCCGCTTCTCCCTTAGAATCATCACTTTCTTGTTTGGACATTCAGATCTAATATGACCATGTCCATGACAACGAAAAGTTATTTAATATCATGACTTTTGGTAAGGAGATATATGTTACCTTTTCCTTGTCCGACTCACTAGGCTTGGTCTTTGATGTGTCTCGTTGAGGTTTTGAAGTACCTCCAAAAGCTGTCTTAGAAACCCCTTCTTTCATCTTGCTCGAAGATTGAAAATTTTGCGGGTAACTCCTTTGCATGGAACCCTTCCTCTTTAGTTGACTTTCCACTTTAATGGCAGTATGTACCATGTCATCAAGCTCCACATAGTGTTGAAGCTCCACAACATTAGCAATATCTCTATTTAGATCGTTCAAGAAACGTGCCATAGTTGCCTCCCGATCTTCTTCAACATTTGCCCTAATCATGGCAACCTCCATCTCCTTGTATTCGTCCACAGTTTTCGTGCCTTGAATCATAGATTAAAGTTTTTGATACAATTTACGAAAATAATGAGAAGGTACGAACCTCTTACGCATGATTGATTTCATTTCAGCCCATGTAGCAATAGGCCTTTCTCGATATCGCCTTCGATTTGTGACAAATTGATCCCACCAAACTATGGCATAGTCGGTGAACTCAAACCACATCAAGTTTTACTTTCTTCTCCTCGAGTAGTTATGACAATCAAAGATAAGTTCTACCTTCTTCTCCCACTCTAAATATGCTACGGATCGCTCTTTCCATGGAAAGGGAATGTGCATCTTAATGCTTCCCAAGTTTCGATCCACTTCTTCGCTTTGTCTCCTTCTACCTCTTCTTCGATCAACTCGTGAGCATCCTCCATATCATCGTCCTCCTCTTCCGTATCCACCTCCCTGTTATGTCTTCTTTGATGGGCAAACTAATTTCTACGCTCGTTTGGTGTAGACTGCTCTAATCTTTCTAACCGGTTTGTGATGCCTTCAAGAACCGTTCCTAACCTTGCAAATTATTGTTGCATGGCTTGTAACGTGAAAGCTTCGTGTTGATCTTCTTCCATGATCCTGACAAACGCTCGTGTCTCACTCAAAAGGTGCCTCACAATTCACTCGTGTATCACTCGTTGGCTTTTGCCTCCCCTCTAATGAACTCACCACTCTTGCCTTTTACCACTCAATATTTGAGAAAAAAAATCAAGTCTGAACAATTTCAAGCAACATTCAACAATCCCTTAGTCCTATAGAAGTAGGGAACAAGGAATTCTTGACACTTGGATTTCTAACAAGTATGAAATTTCTAATAGAAAAGATTTTCGTTCTTTTTTTTTTTTAAAGTCTTGTTGTTCTAGATATGAAGAGGAACAAACAAGAAATTCAGATTTTTTTTTGGAGGTTATTTTTTTTGTACGCCTCTACTTTTTTTTTTTTACACAAAAAAAGAAGATAAAAGATATTCAGATCAATACCAGATTGCTCTGATACCAAACTGATGCGGATAGAGACGAAGGACCCATTAGATATAATGATCTAAGAACCCAACGTATAAAATAAGTAGCGGATCTACCCAAATCGTGAATCTGGTTTGATCTTACTTAGAGCTAGAAAGAACCTTGACCCGTTGGCTATAGAAGAGCCAAGAACCTCGGTATAGTTGAACGCCACAAGATCTTGCTCAAGAATCTTGATAAGTTCTCAAATAAAACAATCTCACAAGAGAAAAACAAATCCAATAATGGAATTTTCATACTCAAAATAGTGTGTCTTTTACAAATGGATGCATCACCTATTTATAGGGTACAAACAACTCTTAAGTGGCCTTCATGCATGAACATATCATGAAGACACTTTAATTCACTAATGTGAACACATTTAGGTGACTTAAAGGCTAGTCAGGACTTAATAAATGTAAATTATGTATCTAGAACTTAATAAATACTTAATTAACACACTTTGACTAAAATAAAGAGTCATTCTTGAAGGGTCCTTGTGCATGGACGAAAATTATAAGCTTGACTCTCAATCTTGGGCCTTCTATTTGGATATGATAAGAGTCCAACACTTCATGCAAAGTCCAGCCCATCAACTTGAACAATATTCTTCATTTGGCCCAAGTTAGAATTCACTTGGACTTTGTCTTTTATTTCCTCCACAAGTATCATCATGACTTCCTTGATTTTCCTATCTCTTGCCCTTGTGATTGGCCCATCTTGCACGACCAACGGATCCTTCTTGCTTGCATGGTTTTGTATGGACGGATTTCTATCATCTGAGCCCCCAAGATTTCTTGTTGAAGACTCGCCGTCGAACCTCAGAGTTGGAATGAAAACATTGAAGAATCCTCTCCCTAGGGGAGTGAGCCTCCAACTGTCATGACTTTCCCAAATAATTTGCAATTTTTCCTTCAATTCTTTAAGAGATAGCTTCCGATTTTCGTATGAAACCCTTCTGAGGAAAGATTCCTTGAAAATCTCCAAACGTTGCGTGTAAATATCTTCCGGATAGTAACTGAACAAAAATCACCTTCATTCTTCGGCATCAGGAACGAAATTGGAGAAGGGTCTTGTTTTGGATACAGCCTATGGATCTGTCTCATCGTGGCCTCTGCGAAGGATTCCCTCTCACCGGTGGACTTGGTGGAGTCCGTAAAAACGACCTTGGTGGGGATTTCGCAATGGAGATTCCGTTTTCCGACAAAAAAGGAGGTGACCCAAGAGAGGGCATCACCGACCCAAGAGGGCATCGCAATTGTCAAAGATTTATGACCGATTCACGAGATCTTTTTCCGCAAAGTTTCAAACATGAATTCAATCAAGCCCGGATTACCAAATACACGGATCGATGAATTTTTTCAAGATTTAATCGGAACGGGAAGGGCGCACGTAAGATTAAGCCCATGGAAAAAGATTGATTGGAAAACAAGAGGAAGGGGTAGAGAGTGGAGAGAGTTTCTCTCACATCGTGAAAAAACTTCCAAAAAAAACCCAAAATTTAAAAAATTTAAAATTTATTCCAAATTTAATCGAATGGTCTTATAATGTAACTTGGGTGTCTTGAACCCGGGACCTTTAGCCAAAAGGTAGTGGGGCTCAATCACTTGAGCTATACCACTTTGACGCAAAAATTTATTCCAAATTTAATTGGAATGGTCTTATAATGTAACTTGGGTGTCTCAAGCCGTGACCTTTGGGCCTATGTGTGTGGGGCTCCAACTACTTGAGCTATACCACTTTGACCAAAAATTTTATTCCAAATTTAATTGAATGGTTTTATAATGTAACTTGAGTGTCTCGAACCCAGACCTTTTCGCCTGTAGTGGGCTCAACCACTGAAAGTTATACCACTTTGACAAAATTTTTATTCCAAATTTAATTGGAAAGGTCTTATAATGTAACTTGGGTGTCTCGAACCCGTGACCTTTCGGCTTAGGTAGTGGGGCTCCAAAACCACTTGAGCTATACCACTTTGACAAAAATTTTTTATTCCAAATTTAATTGAATGCTCTTATAATGTAACTTGGGTGTCTCAACCCGTGACCTTTCGCTTTAGGTAGTGGGGCTCCAACCACTTAAGCTATACAACTTTGACCAAAATTTTATTCCAAATTTAATTGGAATGGTCTTATAATGTAACTTGGGTGTCTCGAACCCAGACCTTTCGCCTTTATAGTAGTGGGGCTCCAAACCACTTGAGCTATACCACTTTGACAAAATTTATTCCAAATTTAATTGGAATGGTCTTATAATATAACCCGTTGTCTCGAACCCAGACCTTTCGCCTAGGTTGTGGGGTCCAACCACTTGAGCTATACCACTTTGACAAAATTTTATTCCAAATTTAATCGAATGGTCTTATAATGTAACTTGGTGTGTCTAACCCAGACCTTTCGGCTAGGTAGTGAGGCTCCAACCACTTGAGCTATACCACTTTGACAAAAAAATTTATTCCAAATTTAATTGGAATGGTTTTATAATGTAACATGGGTGTCTCAACCCAGGACCTTTGCCTAGGTAGTGAGGCTCCAAACCACTTGAGCTATACCACTTTGACAAAATTTTTTATTCCAAATTTAATTGGAATGGTTTTATAATGTAACTTGGGTGTCTCAACCCAGACCTTTCCCTGGGTAGTGGGGCTCCAACCACTTTTGACTTAAATTTTATTCCAAATTTAGTTGGAATGGTCTTATAATGTAACTTGGGTTTCTAACCCCGGACCTTTTAGCTTAGGTAGTGGGGCTCCAACCACTAGAGCTATACCACTTTGACAAAATTTTATTCCAAATTTAATTGGAATGGTCTTATAATGTAACTTGGGTGTCTCGAACCCAGACCTTTTCTACTTTAGGGTAGTGGGGCTCCAACCACTGAGCTATACCACTTTGACCTAAAAAATTTATTCCAAATTTAATCGAATGGTCTTATAAATGTAACTTGGGTGTCTCGAACTCAGACCTTTTGGGCTCACGAGTAGGCTCCAACCACTGAAAGTTATACCACTTTTGACCTAATATTTTATCACAAATTTAATTGGAATGGTCTTATAATGTAACTTGGGTGTCTCAACCCGGACCTTTTCGGCTTAGGTAAAGTGGGGCTCCAACCACTTGAGCTATACCACTTTTGACAAAATTTTATTCCAAATTTAATTGGAATGGTCTTATAATGTAACTTGGGTGTCTTGAACTCAGGACCTTTCGGCCTAGGTAGTGGGGCTCCAACAACTTGAGCAATACCACTTTGACAAAATTTTATTTCAAGTTTAATTGGAATGGTCTTATAATGTAACTTGGGTGTCTCGAACCCAGGACCTTTCGGCCTAGGTAGTGGGGCTCCAACCACTTGAGCTATACCACTTTTACAAAATTTTATTCCAAATTTAATTGGAGTGGTCCTATAATGTAACTTGGGTGTCTCTCAAACCCAGACCTTTCGGCTTCAGGTAGTGGGGCTCGAACCACTTGAGCTATACCACTTTGACTTAATTGGAATGGTCTTATAATGTAACTTGGTGTCTCAACCCGGGACCTTTTCGACTTTGGGTAGTGGGGCTCCAACCACTTGAGCTATATTGTTTAGAATGAGAGGTATTAGTTGATTAGTGTTATTGGTTTCACTATTAAGTATCACTAAAATCAGGTCTTATTAAAAGAAAAAAAGAAAAGAAGAGGAGCCACATCCCGTCCCTCCAGAACTTGGAATTAATGCTAAAAATAAATAATTAAGTAAATCAACTTAGTAAATCACACTCACTTTGTCACATAAACTTTGCCATAGATACTTTGCCATTGAAACTTTGCCATAGATACTTTGCCATCAAAACTTTGCCATAGATACTTTGTCCCAAGTTCCATGCAATCATCCCCCAAGTTCTAGAGGGATGGCGGCAATGTCCCATGACCGCCCCCAAGTTCGGCGGATCGCACCAACATCCCAAGTTCTAGAGGGATGGCTGTAACATCCTATGTTCTAGAGGGACGGCGGCAACGTCCCAAGTTTTGGAGTCCCATGCAACGTTCCAAGTTCTAAAGAAACGGCGGCAACGTCCCATGTACTGTCCCAAGTTTTGGGAGGGTCTGGCAAGAACGCCCTAAGTTCTCGATGGATGGCAAAGAACATCCCATGTTCTAAAGGGATGGCAACAACATCCCAGTTCTTTAGGGACGGTGGCAACGCCCCATGCATTGTTCAAAGTTCTCAAGGGACGGCGCCCAATGTCCCAAGTTCGGAGGGACGGCAAGCAACGCCCCATGCACTATCCTGAAGTTCGAAGGACGGGCGGTAACGCCCTAAGTTTTGGAGGGGACAAAGGAAATGTCCCAAGTTCGAGGGACAAAGAAGAACGTTCCATGACCGGCCCCAAGTTCCAAAGGGACAACGACAATGTCCTTAAGTTCGAGGGACGGCGTAACGCCCCAAATTCCGAGGGATGGCAAGAACGCCCTAGGTTATGGAAGGACAAAATGCAACGCCCCATGCATCCCCCAGTTCTCGAGGGGGCGGCGGCAACGCCCCATTTGAAGAGGGGTGGGGAACGCCCTTGCTTACGGAGGGACAAAGGCAATGTCCCATGCACTGCTCCAATTCTCGGCGACGGCAAAGAACCTCCCATGTTCTGGAGGGATGGCGGCAACGTCCCAAGTTCTGGAGGGATGGCGGCAACGTCCCAAGTTCTAGAGGGGCGGCGGCAACATCCAGGTTCTGGAGTCCCATACACTATCCCAAGTTCTGGAGGGACGGTGGCAATGTCACAAGTTCTGGAGTGACTGCGGCAACATCCCAAGTTCTGGAGGGATGGCGGCAACGTCCCATGCACTGTCCCAAGTTCTGACGAGACAGCGACAACGTCCCAAGTTCTGAATGGACGGCGGCAACGTCCCAAGTTCTGGAGGGACGGCGGCAACGTCCCAAGTTCTAGAGGGATGGCAACAACATCTCATGCACTGTCCTAAGTTTTGGAGGGACGGCGGCAACATCCCATGCACTGTCCCGAGTTCTGGAGGAACGACAGCAACGTCCCATGCACTTCCCAAGTTCTGAAGGGACGGAGGCAACGTCCCATGAACTGTCCCAACTTCTGAAGGGACGGCAGTAACATCCCATGTTCTGGAGGGATGGCGGCAACATCCCAAGTTCTGGAGGGACAACGACAACGTCTCAAGTTCTGGAGTCCCATATACTGTCCCAAGTTCTGGAGGGACGTCGGCAACGTCTCATGTTGTCACGCCCCAATTTTCATAAAATGGACTTCCAAAAAAAAGTAGATAAATTAACTAACTTGAGCGCGACTAAATTTGAATTTTAAATCCCTAATGGTAAAGAACAATGACTATTATAGTTTATTTAAAAAGCGGAAACCGTCAAAATTATAAAATATAAAGTGGAAGACTTACTAACTTATTAAATAATAAATTTACTTAACAAACAGCGGAAGCATAAATATGAATTTCTTTTTTTTTAAATAGAAATTAATTTAAAATACCAATTGTACTAAAATTTAACTATTAAATAAAATCCTCTTCGCATAAAACATAACAAAGGACTAAACTTGTTATCGTTGTTAAATAATAAACGACTTCAAATAGCATCGTCCATCGCCTCTCCCGCCATTAGCCCCTTAATCATCAAAAAATGTTAAATGAGGGGTGAGCATGCAAGACACTCAATTGGGACCAAGTTATTCAATATTAATGCTAAAAATAAATAATCAAGTAAATCAACTTAGTAAATCACATTCACTTTGTCACATAAACTTTGTCATAGATACTTTGCCATTGAAACTTTGCCATAGATACTTTGCCATCGAAACTTTGCCATAGATACTTTGTCATAGAAACTTTGCCACTTTGGAGCACGGCCGGTTAAACCCAAAGACCCGTCGGTCCCGGACCTCAATAAGAGCCCCTGGCTATATAGACTTTGGCTTGTTAACGACGGATACACCTAAGACCTCGCCTACTCCAGACCTCAATAAGAGCCCCCGCTATTAGTAACTTTACCAACATACTTTGTCAATTGAATAACATAGGAAATGCATTCACATAATAGATAACTCAAAGATTTATTTAAAACATAAATAAGGAATATTACATGCAAAAAACTCTACTAACCACTGTAGAGATTAAAGCAATAAAACCCCACCTTGTATGAATATCGTTGATGAAATGGATGCAAACGCCTTATAGCTTATTCCTCGATATACCGTCACTAATAATATAAAAATTACAATCTACTTAGAAAATAAACCCTCAAAATAAAATAATATAAATCTTACTTAAAAAAATTTATAACTAATTAAATAAATGATAAGCTTTTACGCGCGACATCTCATTGATAAAGCACCTAATAGTAATAACTTTTGTGGAACAAATCCATTTAATTAATTCCATGATTCATAACAAAGGCCATATCTTATAAATTGAAGAATTCCTAATCAAATTAATGAACCTCACGTAAGACTCCCATACCAATACCTCTTATGAATTATCCTTAGTAGAGTAATACCTTTATTCCAATCAAACCTCAAGCAAATCAATAAATAAAGCACCAACACTCACTCACGTCACCTATTTTGCATGTCTTACACACACCACCACCATAACAACTATAAAATGAATATAATATAATAAGCAAGAAGGATATGTAATGGATTCATGAAATAAGATTATGAATTTATGGGCATAAACAACATATTTACAAGATAAAGAAAATGGATGAAAAGAGGCACCGTGAGTTCCAAAATTTTCGTAGCGTTTAGGAGCAAAGAAGAAAAGAGAGTTGAGAATTTGTGTAGTAAGAATGGCAAAATGTGATGGACCGTGAATTTAAATTGAAGGTGAGACTAATTGATGTGGCATTTTAAGAGCCAATTTGGTTCTTGATTGGAGGAATTCAAGGTGTTTATTTATGTGGGTCAAGGTGCTAATTTAGGAAGAAAAAGAATTGTAATGTCAATTTAGATTTTTGGACGCTATTATATATTTATATACCTCTATACACGCATTAAAAAATAAAATTAAAAGTAATGGGTATGAATTCTTTGTGAGGTGTTTAAAATATTTTAGGGCAAAATATCATATAAATAAATGTAATAAAGATGGGCTTGGGCTTGAATCAACTAAGTCAGATCTTATTAATAAAAGAAGAAAACGAGGGGATGTCCAGGCTGTTAACCCTATTCTCTAAAGCGTCGAAAGCATTCGACGTAGCAATCGTTAAATGTCCAGGCAGTGAGAAAGTCCTCACTCTCTTATCTATATCGTCTAGTTTGTTGCCTGAACCAACATCCATAAACAGCATCCCATCCGAATCACCACCGATACTTTCCGCCGAACTAATGACCCTATTATCCGCCTTAGTAACCCAAATCTTATCCCTGTTTTTATCAGAGACAACCAAATCCACATCGGGACCCTTCCTTATATACCTACAATTCTCCCAATTATGCCCAACGATTGCACAATTGTTGCAAAAATTAGGGTCATTCTCGATCCAAACATAAGTAAAAGAGGTATGATTCCTTCTCCTAATCATGATTCTATCCCTAACTTCACTCTTGAAATCAACCTCAATCAAAACTCTAGCATAGTGCCCAAACTCCCCATTTAGCGTGTTATCATAAGATTATAAGCTTTAAATATTAAAAGGGATTTTGAATCCTGATCTCAAAATAATATAAATTATAATAATTTGTAAAAGAATAAATAAAATAAATAATAAAAATATGCATATTTCTTTTATAAAATCTACGGGTATTACATTCTCCACCACTAATAATAATTTCGGCCTCAAAATTCAGCAACTTATTATCACTTCAAAAGTCATGGATGCTTCTCTTGATGCCTAATTAACCAATCTATACCAATGTAACATTAAAGTTTCCCATTTCAATCACGTGCAAATCCGCATCCAAAGTTCTTCCTATAAATATGCGAAATAACATCCTTAATCATGGTATATTAACCTCAAGAGCTTCAGGTATACTATACATTCTCATAATCATGTACTCTTCTTGAGTCCCTTGTACTCCCTAGTAACTAAAATCATCTACAATCACATTTTGTATATCCTAATGCGAGGATCTATAGAATGTAATATGCATATTGTGTATATAGTCATGGAAAAATCACGTTTCATATGGTAAATTAGTAAATATTTATGTAAATGATGTACTTGGGACATGGAATGTCACGTTTAATGCACTTGCAGCTTGGCAATATAGTCATAGCATGACATTGTTTTGTAACATCAAATGAAACGTATAATGCATGTTTATGAAATATATAGATTTTCTTAGGTATTACACTCTTCCCTGCTTTAAAAAATTTTGTCCTCGAAATTCAGATAGTAATAAATAATGTATGCATGCATGGTGAAATGAAAATTCTCCATAATAAATGTACAAAAACAACGAAAGATCGAGACAAGACTATATTATTAGAAGGTGGACGAAGACCGAGACAAGACTATATTACCGTGAGGTAGACGAAGATCGAGACAAAGATCTAGGAGGCTATATTTATCGAAGGCATAGGCATAGCAGCAAAGGGTTTCATCCATGGTAGTGGGGTTCGAGACGCCTCCGCTTTTCCCACGCCGCAAAGGGCGCCGACCGCAAGACGACCGCACACTTTACCCCGGCCGAACAAGAGGACGAGGCCTCGGCTCGATACTGAAGGGGTTGAGCCCCGCCACGACGATCTCCCGGGCGCAAGGGCGCCACGCGATCACAACCACAACCGACACCGATAAAGACGCATCATTGTCCTTTTTTTTCGCCTAAGTGGTCACCTCGCCCAACGAGCATATTTAGGACTACTAGATGAAAACGGATATCATGTGACTATCACTAACACACCATGGGGATGGCAGGACCGTAACTATACCGAGATTAAAATCGACTCCATTTCATGTTGATATGGGGACAAAAAGTGAGTTATGGTGGTGGTTCTCGCCAAACCGGTGTTTGGAGAGGGTGGGGGGATTATCTAGAACATGGATACTATAACAAACCTTAACATAAAGGTGTAGATATATAAAAACGAAATTTTATTCAAACACACACTTATATACGCATTCTCATGGATATCTTATAAGAACACTCAAACACAAGAACACTCAAACTTATTTTTCTTCTCTCAAGTCCTACTCTCTATCGTTTTTTGCTTAGGGATAATCCCTAATGATTCTTGCTTGGGATTATTCCTTATTGAAGACCTCCTATTTATATCCAAAGTGTGCTTGTAGGTACTGGTCTTCTCTTCATGCATGAAGCTCCATGTAGTAAGTTAGGTGTTGTTGCATCTTCCACCTAGTATGGTGCATCACCTCTTCCAAATTTGGTTGATTTTGTGCATGTGACTTCCACGTAGTACTTCTAACTAGGCTGATTTTTATCATTGTCTTGTGCCTAATAAGGTTAACAATCACCTCCAAGTGGGACCCACTTCTTTTTCCAAAAGAAGACACGTTGGGAGCTGATTTCTATCCTTATGGGTCTCTTAATAAGACAAACATGGCTGGTTTTTTCTTCATTCGTTAGGGTGGTAATTGATGAAGGCTGATTTCTTCCTTGTGGAGCCCGCCTTAGGGACCTCTTCATGATGAGAATATGGTAAGGATGAGTCTATAAGGCCATCTTTGTAGTAGCCTACCTAAAAGTGACGAAAATAAACCAAATAAATGATCACTAATTGATCACTTGTCCTATTACGAGCATAAAAACGAAACAAAAGTGATTACTACTTAATCACCCACCTATTACAATATGATGATGTCATTTATTTAATAAACAAGACAAACACACAAAATGGTATATTACAAATGTATCCAACACACAAACGTATTAATTTATGTTATCCGGTGGCCAGAGCATAGTTGGATCATATTCGGTGTCGAATCCTTCCGGATCATCTTTCTTGATTTTGTTGTATTTGGTAGCTTGAGACCTGCTAGTTGAGTCAGACTGCCAGATTTTTTTTATTGCCTTCATTTATTAGTAGGACACTTTGCTTCTGGGTTCGGATTCTCTCGGGTTATTTGTTGGCTTAGAAATGATTTCCCTTTAAACTTCTTGGTATCCTTAAATGCCCAGACCCTGAAGTTTTGATCCTAGTCTGCAGTTGGTATTGAGAGGGGTATGGGTTTCTTTAGGGAAGATGGGAAAAAAGTTACAAGCTTGTTGGGCTCAAGAATTGAGTAGTGGGCTCAGTAGTGAAGGTGGTCACTTTAAGTTCAGTGGGTCAATGGGCCCATTGACTATGGGTTGTAGAAAGTTGGGCCAATGTTGGTAAAGAAAGATTATTTCTTGGAGAATGGGTGAATTCGACTAACCTTTCTTTCATTTGAATTGGCTTATTCCATTGATGGGCTGAAATTGTTGAGCTTGATTTGATGGCTACTGAGGCACCATTGCTGAGTGGTTGGCAAGTGGTTGAGGTATCTTTTGTCCAGTTCATCTTCTTCTTCGATAGCGGAGATAGGTGAACACCTTGTATAAGATCCAACCTGGTACCTATCTTGATCATCGAACCTGGGTTGATATTCCTCGAGTTTTGGTTTTTGGAAAAGGGATGCCGAGATCGACAAATATGGTAGGAACATCCTGTTGTACCTAACTCCTTTAGAAAGGATCTGGAGCTTTTCAGCTTTGAAGAATATGTCAAAACCCAAAAGTAGATCATGCCTGTGGAGATTGCTTCCTATCACCTTTTCCCAAACGATGCATTCAGGAAATATCTGGATGCCAACCGGTTGTCTTGATATCAACGAGGTGAATGACTGACCATCTGCTGCATAAAAATAATCACGATGGATTTCCCGTGCTTCTTTTTGGGAGAAGGTCCGATTCATCATAGTCCTTCGAGCGCTCGTGGTCTAATACTCGATGACCTAAAAAGGCTTCAAAAATCGTGACTAAAATATTTTTATTTCAAGATGAGGTGCAGGGACTACCTCCTGAGAGCAGATGTTGTTTCCTGGGAGAAGAAAGGGACCTACCATGAAGGAGTGGATTCCTTCATCCGAAGAGCTTTCTGAGGAATCGAGCAGAACAAGAGTTGTATCTGAATCTTGGGATTCTTGTTCGGAGAATAGTGATTCGACATCTGCACCCTCTTTGTGATCATAGTAGAAAGCCTGAGATGCTAGCTTACCGCCTTTGGGCCGCTTTGTTGGGGACAATCTTTTTCGTGATATTGGCCTTTTTCCTCTACAAAGATAGCATCTATTCATCGCCTTCTTCCCACTTCTTCAAGAACCCGGTCTTCGAAAGGCGCCATTTCGTAGATTTATCCTTCTTTCCTTTTTTGAACACGTACATCCTTCTTTCTTGCATCCTATCTCAAGATAAGATTTATCACATCTCGCTTTTAGGATGTTTCGTCTCTCCATCATCTCCTTGAATAGATTCTTCTGCTCACATATCTTTTATAGGGCTGTAAGACAGATTTGATGAATCTGTCCCAAGTCGATGCCGTAAAAGTCTCTCGCAGTTGCCCGAGCAAATGCTATATCTCCTGCTGAGTTCCTTGGGTAGTGATGCCAGATACACATTCTTAAGATTGGGATCATTGTTCCCATTCAAAAAGTAGAACCTTTCTGATATCCATTTAAAGTGTCGATCAAGATCTTTCCTAGAGAGAGAACAACATCTCATTGAAAAATTTTTAGAGACAACTTTAGCATATATAAAGAGATGTCACCTATGAATTCCCTTGAATCTCTCCCCTAAAGCTTCTCCCGGGTTGTAGCATTAAGAATCTCAAGTTGCTCAGATTCTAATACCGAGAAATCACTCTCGTAGTACACCAAGAACCTCGATGTAAATCTTTCATAATTGCTCGACGACGGCTCCTTCCTTGCCGAGTTGGTCAGCCTATCCAAGCCGCAAAATATATGTATTATTTCGCCTTTTTATGGATTGGGACGTTGTCAAAGGAGAACCAAGGACCATTTGAATACTTTAGAACGGTGACCATCATCAAAGTGAAGTTACATAGATGGTTTGTTGGTTGATTCTCGTTTCAATCGGAGGCATATCCCTCAACCGTGGCTCGGATCCGCCATTAAAATAGATGCACCAAAGGTAAGACCTTCATCATCATCCGATTGATAGTCGAAGTCCCTCCGAGGGTTCGGATTGGCCATCAAGAGAGTTGAGAGCTTTGCTTCTCCTTTATCATCACTCACCAGGTTGGAGAATCCGTGAGCCGGACTTTACCTCCTCTTCATTATCTTCTTTTTGTGACGCTGGACGATTGCTTTCACCATTAGAAGAGTCTTCCGCTTTGATATCACCATGAAACCCGAAGAAAAGATATCTTGTACCTTGGAGGCCATTAGTGTATGGGCAAGTTTCTTTTCCTTCCGCTCTTAATGGAGCTTCCTCCTTAGTTTCTCTTTTTTTCCGTAGGAATATCGGAAGGAATATTTGATACCATTCCAAAGACTTTGGAATAGTCCGAAGATTCAAAAAAGTAAACAACATAAAACTCGTTGGAGAGCTCTTGAGATTGCATAAAAGATCCGACCAGGGGCTAAAAGCTTTTCACCCTCTTATCTTCCTCAATGCGGATAGCTCTCATTTAAGTCTCCTTATTTCTACTTCTTTGGCTGAATTCAACCAGCTTAAATGTCTATTTGCTAAGAGAAGTCTCCGAGCTCTTTATCTAGTTGATAGATTTTCCCCGAGAGCCTTCGCTCTACTCTCAACAATCAGATCCCCCATAGAGTTTTGTCTAGTGTTTGAGTTCGCACCGGGTCAAGAATCGTGACACCATTGAATCAATATTTTGAAGGATCGATTAAGGCCCTAAAGATTCTCGAAAGTATGCCATTAGAACTTCCTCTCCTCGTTCAGAGGCTTCTCTTGTCCAAAGAAAGATCAATCACCGTACTTTGAACGTATGGCCTCACCACGATGTTGCTTTGTTTATCTTCGCGGCTCTCAAAGGGGAAAACCTTCTTCATATGATCGAACATTAAGATGGTTGTTTTCGGTGGATCACCATCCTCATCGTAGTCATCATCATATTTTATTTGGATAAAGGCCTCATCATCATCGCCGCCACTTTCTATATCTCTGAAAAATTCACCTGGATCACATATAGAGGATCTAAATCCTACATGAAATGACCATTGATCCGATCCGAATATACATATTTTCCATCCGGTAGAAAATAGGAGATTGGCAACATGTCTCTCCATGGTTGGTTAGGGATGACTCGAGTTGCGTATATGGATGTCCCGCTTCTTCAAATGAAGCACTATCGCCCATTTCAATCTTCTCGCTTCCTCTTCTTGGTGTCTACGATCAATAGCCGTGACATGAGAGATCGCCTATAGTTGTTTGCGTACTGGCTTAATCTCTCTCAATTCGAGTACGAGATCAACCATCCGGATGGGCTTTATGACATGATAGTTTAACTCATAGTTGTTGGCCCACTGGCCGGGTGTACTAATTGATCCAAGTCTTTTCTATGGATTCCTGGGAATCCGGACAACCGTCCGGGGTTGCTTTGCTTGGATTTGGGGAGCACCATCAACTCCTCTTTTACGCCTTGACTCTTCGATCAAAATTATGATCTTGAGTCTATAGACCAATTGGATGGTGTAGAGTCTCCATGATTTTCGACAGAGGGGTTCTCTTCTACCCGCATAAACTAGATTTGCACTTTAAAAAGCATATGCTAAAGGTACATCATGCAATGATAAAACCGAAGTTGGGATAGAAGGCGATTACCACACTTTCTCACCAAGAGTGGTATGGGACAGCCTATAACAACATCCGGGTACATGCGATATCGGGTGTCAAGTAGTGTAATCTTAGCATGAACCGATTGCTTTTTTTCTCCATGGTATGTAAGCAAATAATCGACCGCCAGAGATGGATATGAGTATAACTTCGCTTTTCCACCAAGTGATATACTTTTAAGGTATCATCAAAGAAATATATTGTTCTTGGAAAGTGGCCGAAGATCAAGATGATTCATCTTTGACGAATCGATATACTCTTTTCTTTTTTAGAATTTTGTTTTCTATTTTTTTGGTAAGACTACCAACTCCCTATAGATATGATATGGATTATCCAATCGTGGGAACAACCCGCTCCCACAATTATATCTTTGGGAAGGACAGAATAGTCAAAGAGTTTTTCTATTTTTTTTGGTATGAGAAATAGATAACGAAAACAACGTAAGATCGACAAAATATGAGAGGTAAGACTATCTACGAAGACGACGAATGAGTGGACCTTAGAAGACGAGGAATGGGATAAAAAACTATATTATCGGGTGGATGAAGATCGAGACAAGACTATATTACCCGAGAGTAGACGAAGATCGGACAAGATCTCGGGAGGCTATGTTTACCGAGGGATGGAGAAGAAAGGAAAGAAGCGTGATCCATGGCAATGGTGTTCGGATGCCCTCCACTTTCCTTGCCACGGCAGGGGTACCGGGACCGACACGACCGACACTCTACCCCGGCAACAAGAGGATTTTGGCCCGACTCGATAAAGAAGGACAGACAAATGCAACGCCCTAAGTTGTGGAGGGATTCCGCGGCAACATCCCACCGAACGATCGGCGGCAACGCCCCATGCACCGGCCCCAAGTTCGAGGGACTACGACAATGTCCCAATATGTTGAGGATGGGCGGCAACGCCCCAAAGTTCTAGTGGGACAAATAATGTCCAATGCACTGCCCCATATTTTGAAGGACGGCGGCAACATCCAAGTTCGGCGGATGGCGGCAACGCCACAAGTTCGGAGGGACGGCCGTAACGCCCCAAGTTCGAACTCCATGCATTGTCCTAAGTTCGAGGGACGGCGGCAACATCCCAATTTTCTCGAGGGACGGTCCCAAGTTCTAGAGGGATGGCGGCAACATCTCATGCATTGTCGCAGAAGTTCAAGAGACGCCGCGGGCAACGCCCCAAGTTCTCGATGGACGGCATAACATCCCAAGTTCTCGAGGGACGGGCGGTAACATCCCATGCATTATCCCAAGTTCAAGGATGATGGCAACGCCCCCAAGTTCGATGGACGACGACAACATCCCAAGTTCGAGGGATGGGCGTAACGCCCCAAGTTCGAGGGACGGCGCATCTTCCCAAGTTCTAAAGGGACAGAGTCAACATCCCATGCACTGTCCCTCTATTAGCGGCAACATCCCATGCACTGTTATAAGTTCTGGAAGGAAGACGACAACGTCCCAAGTTCTGGAGGGATGGAGGCAAAGTTCGAGGGATCTGCCAAGAACATCCCATGACCGCCTCAAGTTCCGAGGCACGGGCATGCCACGCCCCATGCACAAATCCCCACGCTCGAAGGGACGGCGAACATCCCAAGTTCTGGAGGGACGGCGGCAACGTTCCATGTTCTGGAGGGAGGGCAAAGAACGCCCCAAGTTCCGCAGGGACGGCAACTTCCTGCTTCCGGGGACGACGAACGCCCCAACTTCGAGGGATGATGGCAACGTCCCGCGTTCTGGAGGGACAATGGCAATGTCCCAACTTCTAGAGGGACGATGGTAATGTCCCATGCACTATCCCAAGTTCTAAAGGGGACGCTGAAACGCCCTGTTCGGGAGCGACGGTGTAACGCTCTTAAGTTTTAGATGGATGGCGGCAACGTCCCATGTTCTGGAGGGACGGTGGCAACTTCCCATGCACGGGCCCCAAGTTCGGGACGACGACATAACGTCTAAAGTTCGAGGGACCGCGTAACATCCTAAGTTCGAGGAACGACGGCAACATCCCACGTCTCGGCCCCAAGTTCTCAGAGGGACGGAGGCAACGCATCATGCATTGTCCCAAGTTCCGGAGGGATGGCGGCAAAGTCCCAATTTTTGAGGACCGCGTAACGCCCAATTTCTAGAAGGACAGCGGCAACGCTTCTATGTAATCGCCCCAAGTTCTCAAGGGATAGCGGGTAACGCCCCAAGTTTTGGGTTTCGGTAGCCAATGTCCCAAGTTCGAGGGACGGCGATAATGTCCCACTCGAACGACGGCAAAGAACGCCCCATGCAATCGGCCCCAAGTTCGAGGGATGGGCGGCAATGTCTCCTCAATTTGTGGAGGGACGGGCTGAACGCCCCATATTCGAGGGACAACAACAATGTCCCATGCACCGCCCCCGAGTTCGGCGGACGGCGGCAACGTCCAAGTTCTGGAGGGACGACGGCAACTTCCAAGTTCTGGAGGGACGGCGGTAACGTCCCAAGTTCTGTAGTCATATGCATTATCCTAAGTTTCGAGGATGGCGGCAAACATCCCAAGTTCTAGAGGGACGAGCAAGAACGCCCCAAGTTTTTGAGGGACGGCGATAACATCCCAAGTTGTAGAGTGATGGTGGCAATGTCCCATGCACTGTCCCATGTTCTGAAGGGACGGTGGCAACTTCCCAAGTTCTGGAGGGACGGCGGCAATGTCCTACTCTCGAACGACGACGAAGAATGTCCCATACACCCCCCCCAAGTTCGAGGGATGGCGGCAATGTCTCAATTTTGTGGAGGGACGAGGCAACGTCCCATATTCTTGGAGGGACAACAACAATGTCCCATGCACTATCCCAAGTTCTGAAGGGACGGCGACAACGTCCAACTTCTGGAGGGACGGTGGTAACTCCCAAGTTCTCGAGAGGGACGGTGGATAAAGTTCCAAGTTCTCAGAGTCATATGCACCGCCCCAAGTTCTCGAGGGATGGCGGCAACGCCCCAAGTTCTAGAGGGACGGCGGCAACGCCCCAAGTTTTTGAGGGACGGCAACAACATCCTGTTGTAGAGTGATGGCGGTAACGCCCCATGCATCGGCCCCATGTTCAAGGGACGGTGGCAACTTCCTATGTTCGATGGACGGTGGCAACATCCTAGTTCGGAGGACGGCGGCAATGTCCCATGCAATCGCCCCAGATTCGGAGGATGGCAAAGAATATCCCATGTTTTGAGGGACGGCGCAAAATCCCTAGTTCCTCGAGGGAAAGCGCAACGCCCCATGCATTGTCCCAAGTTCAAAAGGGACAAATGCAACATCCTGGTTCGAGGGACGGTGGCAACGCCCCAAGCTCGAGGGACGGCGGTAACGCCTCATGCATTGTCCCAAGTTCGAGGGATCTACGGCAATGTCCCAATTTTTGAGGGGATTGGCAACGCCCCAAGTTCTAGAGGGACGGCAAATGTCTCATGCACTTTCCAAAGTTCTCCGGGAATGGTGTCAACGCCCTAAGTTAAGATGGGCCGGTGGCAACGCCCCATGTTCCGGAGGGACGGCGGCAACGCCCCAGTTCGGAGGATCGGTGGGTATCGTCCCAGTTCTAGTGGGATCGGCGGCAATGTTCCATGCAATCGCCCCATGTTTTAGAGGGATGGTGGCAACATCCCATGCACTGTCCCAAGTTCTGGAGGGACGGCGGAACCTCCCAAATTCTGGAGGGATGGAGGCAAAGTTCGAGGGATGGCGGCAACGCCCCATACATTGTCCCCAAGTTCGATGGATGGCGGAACATCCCATGCTCCCATCCCATGTTCTGGCGACGCACAACAACATCCCAAGTTCGAGGGGACGGTGGCAACATCCCAACTTCGAAAGGACGAAGAACGCTCAAGTTCCGGGGGGACGATGTCAACGCCCCATGTTCTTAGTTCGCCTTTTTTCCGGTTCGCCGTACGAGGTTGTTATTGATATTCTCAACCGCCAGATGCATGAGGGTGATAATTTTAGAGTGTGGGCACTCACTTTGTCGGGTGGACTTTTCTTCCGCGAGGCTTACAATTTCTTAATCCCGGCGCCGTGAATAATTGAGGCCGGATCTGGGGATCATTCATCCCTCCTTGTCGAGTACTACCGCTTGGCGACAAATTACGGGAAGATTTCTATGGATGACGGATCTTTTGATTATTGGGTCTTCTGTTTGCCCTTTATGTTATCTTGCCGGCGAGACACCGTCATCTCTTTTCATGGATTATGGTTTTACCCGCCTTATTTATGATTCGATTGCACATATTTTTTATGTTAATTTGTGCTATGAGTTCGCTTCCATAATATTTTTTCTTGCATGCCTCTTAATCTTGGGTTTAGTCCTTTCGCTCCTAATATTTGGCGCCTTACCTTTGTTTTTACTTTGGGTTATCCGCTGTACGAAATAAGAGGGTTCATGATGATGTTGTTCCTACCATTAGTATTGGGGAATAGTGTGTCCGGATTCATTCGAGGTGTAATTTAAATACAAATTTAAATCAACAATTATTACTAGCATGAATTAATCCTATTAATTCAAATAATAATCCAACAACATGTGTACAATTAATTTCACGAAAAGTCCTACACATGAACTAGAGTTTACGAAAATGTACCTCTTGTAAAGACAACCGCTGAGACGATGGATTAACCCAAAACACCTTCTCAAGTATTTTCTAAGTCATTGTTCGACTATCCGCAGGTAGGATGCTCACGAACAATTTTAATAAAGAGAAGAAAAATATGTTGCACCACCTTTGTGAATTTCTAATTTTTAAGACTAGATTGTGTTAGGGGATGAAAAGTTCATCCCTATTTATAATACTAGAGGGGCTAAAATTTGGAGTAAATTATAGGATATGGGAAATTTCTTTTGTATCTTCTCAAGATATAATCTTGAATATATCTCATACAAAGAAAACCTCTATAAATTAATAACTTTGGGACCGGAGGATTTTATTAATTTATAGAGATATTATTATATCGATAAATTAATAATTTATTAATTTAAAGAGGTTTTAACGTATATGCACAGTTGACCTTCAAAGTTCCAAATTTTTTGAATAACTTTAAGTATACATGCATAGTTATTGATGAAAATTAAGTTAAAATACAAATGTACTAGTAGAATTCCATGAATACAAACTCACGGGAAGTTGGAATGACTTGTTTAAATTAATCGGGTTTTGGAAAATACAAAAATATGGTTCATTGACTAACATTTGTGCATTGAATCATGGATAGAAATCAGCACTATATATTTATCCATTGGAATCTTGGTAAATCACACACAAAAATTGCCACTCATCTAAAAGGAATTCAAAATCAACAATGACCAACCAACAACGAAAGATGTTATGTTTATATAAGAGAGATCAACC